>CAXAJV010000261.1:1116200-1210426 GCA_963969225.1 Xylocopa violacea | reverse complement strand
GGTCATCCCATAATGGGATGCAGAAGGGATGCAGTCCTGAATCTGCGGTGTCAAATCCTCTCTAATTCGAACGACTTTTGATAACGACTTGCGATAATGAATGAACGTAATCTCTTTTTCAAAAGTTGGCGAACTATTGAGGAGGGTTGGTTAATTATTCGGTGCGCTATTGATCGCAGACGCTATGAAGATTAATCGAATGTTTTTTGCAAACGAATGCCTTACGCGTGCTTTTCACTATTATTTTTAAACGTAATTGAGCGTTGTCTGAAATTTGTCTAATTTCGTAATTCAGTCTCGACTCGATTCGATGGTGGTACACTAATTATTAGCTATAAGTGAAGGAATATGCTAATTGGGGAAAAGGGTTATGTCGCAAAAGTTCTCGATGGTTCTCCAGCTGTCACTTCTGAACTAAATCTAATGGAAAATTGTGCTAATTATAGCAATCCTCTAGCTACCTCTGATGCGTCGTAAAAGCTTAAAAGTTGACGACATCCTTTACGCATCTGTTCTTCAGTGGCGTGGTTTACTACACCGTGGTTTCGCGAAACTTGGCCGTTTCTCGGGCTGGATATTCATTTTAATACCAGGATAACTTCAGTGTCTACTACAACTTTTCCCCGCGACAAATGCGCGATATTGAATTAATGGACTTTAGAAGTCCATTTCCTCATGCTTCGTACTTACAGTTTCGCATTTAAGCTGTAACACTGAAACAATCTCATTGTTCGTTCTTTTCTGCCTTTTATTATACCCATGCATACCCATGCATACCCATGCATTATTTTTTCTTTCGTACGTTCTCCTTCTTTCCGTTCGTTCTCCCGTTAATTTCTGATTTTGTTCTCTGAATATTTCGTGAGCGCCGACTGTGAGAAACCAGAAAAACACAGAAAATAGAAATTCCAACAAACCCTTGTCGTTTCTCTTTCCCGTGATTCTATTTATCAGTGAAATTTCGTACTTCGCAAACAGGAAGGTCGTAAACGGCGTTTGGTCGTCATAATTTCGAAGCGAGCGATGCGCTGCCAGCATGATTATCTTCCCGTCGCGCTTTCACGGTTTATCGTCGCAACTGCAAGAAGCATCTGGGCTAACGAATCAGGAAAATTGTTAGGTTGTTTTAATATTGCGACTTTGCCGCGCGTCCCTCTCCATTAGCGCGCGAAGTAACACTCTGATTTATTAATATATGATGTTATAATATATTTGTTTAATTGCTCAGCGGCAAACTGCAGGATTGTTCGAAAGTCGCTTTGATTCTTTTATTCTAAATCAGCTTTAGTCGCTCGTATATCGGCTGAACAAACATTCGGAATGCATAGGATACAGTCCATAAATTTCAATGCTGCTTTACAATGTTTACGAATCTCACGATTGAACGTAGCTTCATATAACTCGAGATAAAAGTTTTTCCTTTCTATTTGATTTTCTGCAAAAAAATGTGCGAAACAACAAACATCCAGTATCAGTCTATTTCCGCGTTCAAAATTCGACGGTCTCTCAAGGTTTATAAAAATTACGACGAATTAATTCTCCAAATCGACGGAAATATACTCGAGTTTCTGAGGGTGAACCGTTTTACCTTCTGCGCAACGCGCAGATCGTTAGCATACGAAGAAACGGAGAAAAAGTAAGCTTAGCGACCTCGTTATTCTCAGTTACTCACCTCTTATGAAATCCACCGCCATCTCCAGACCGTACGTGTCCTTATCACAATCGTCAAAGATGTGCGCCCCGATTTTCACACCCGGCAGAATGCCCTCGCCCTCATTGAGGTTATCCAGGGTGTAAAGCCTCGCCTCCAATGCTTGTACTCCGCCCTACGGCATAACAGGGCCGCACGTGATCGGGTCCTCCCTCTCGTGCAACAGCATAAACCCTCCGAGGAAGAGGTCGCCCTCGACGACCGCCTTCTTCTTCACTGGTCAGGCGACGAGAACCTGCGCGCTCAGGTCCATAGATCGGAACTATCTGCGGCCGTATCGAATCAGATGATGAGTTTCCGGGTTCTCGAACCAGAAGCCACGCTCGTGTCGCGCCCTCAAACGAGCGCGATCCCTTTCCGCGTCGATGGACCAGCCCGGGGTGGGAAGTCTCGGCGAAGTTCCTGATTAATTTTTTCACGATCGATCGACTCGCTATTGGAGTAATCGTCGCCGTCATCGTCGAGTCGAACCTGCTCGGAGCTCAATAACCATCTATCGCCCGGCTCGCTGTTGGCCGAGCACATGTATATCAGCACGGCAGGTAACAGAAGCTTCATGACTTCATAATTGTGAATGGTTGAGCTTGCGAACGGCTTCACACGTTGTCCTGTGTTTGCGTCGGGTGGTGGGTTCGAGTGGAACTTGCAGTTCAGAGCGGCTATGGTCGCTCCTCAATGGGAGATCGGTGGTCCGCTTTCTCCAAGTCCATGGTTTCTAGTTACGTTGCGTTGCGGCGTTGGATGGTACATCGCGATGGTAGTCGATGGTGACAGGGCCTTTATGGGGCCACTGGAACCGGCTGTTTTGGAGCAAGAAAGTTCGATCCGTTTCACTTTCGCTGAGAGTTCCGCTGGTCTGGTACTAATTGCTGAAGTTCTGCGATCGGGTAAAGAAACGAAAAGTGGAGGTTGACACGGCGCTGCGGAAGTTTAGAGTGATGAATGGGTGATCGTGGATGGTGACTTGTTTGCGGGGTAACCGGTGTAATCGTTCGTTCCACGTGGAACTGTTGATTCGTTTGGTAGTCTCGCGATATTCTGGATTTACTCGAATGTCATGGGAAATATCTACCTAGCTTTGCTCCTCGCAAGAGAGCTCATCGAGAAGGAAAGTAAGCAACATTTGCTTTTGGCCACTGTTCGTTAGCAGTTACCCCTTTCTCGTCAGTGGTACGGTTCCTGTTTGCTTCTAAAACTTTTGTCACGATTACAAATGTTTCTCCTAGGCTTGGGATCTTTATTTTTATTTCGCAAATATTCGCGAAATCGTCTATGTGTCGCGACTGCTTCTCGATAAAATTCCGAGTCGAACTTGAGGCAGGGCAATTTTCTTACGTTTACATGTCGACGAGATCGAAAGCCTATTTGAAAACGCCGCGCCAGCAGCCTCGGAACTATCGGGATTCTCTGATTGGATAATTTCGTCGGAGAATCTATAGGGCATGGACCAGTCGGTGCCAAGACAGCAAAAGTGTAAATTGCTTTTGATTTGCAACGAGCCACTCGCGTTCCGATAGCGACCCGATCGCTTCGCGAACTAATTAAAAACTTTGACACGTCGCGCCCTTCTTGGTTCTCGTGTCTCCGGTGGCTGGTGGAACTTCCTTTCTCCGTTCGAATTACCGTTTATCGCGCCCGCGATAATTCGTTACGAGGCGTACCTGTTGCTCCGCGGTGGTGGCCACGAAAATCCATTTCCATTTCATTATGCCTCCCTCCCGTTCTCGTCGCTGTGATTTTTGGACCGCTCCCCGTGTTTTTTCAAACGCGACGAACTGTTACGCAGCGCATTGTAACGAGGGATGTGGTCGCGTTACCTGTTGCGTCCCTCGACGAGGAACCATTACCTGGTCTAGCGTAGTTTTGTCCGACTCTATCTGGAATTGGATCACGGATTGTCTAGGAAGTAACTCGACAACGATCGATATTGAGAACGCGACGCCTTGCACCGTTGCCACTCGATGGTTCCAAGTGGCGCTGACGGACGTCTGGATGGCTACTCTGTCGAACGCCTGACGGAGAACGGACGTTCGTTTTGTGGGCGTTCGAGGATCTTTTCTACGAGATCTATTCTATTGGTCATTACTGATTTAGTTCAGGGAAGTCAATGATCAGTATTTCCAATCTCTACAGTTTTTAATTTGCATAATTATGATTAATAAAGTTTTTAATTCTCAAATTTTAACTCATAATTCATCGCGAAATCACGATTGGAATCGATCAAATTGGAATAAACGGACGGATATTTTATTGTATCTGTTTGGTATTCGCTATTATTCTGTGGCTAAATGGAGATGGTGTATAATTAATGTAAAAAGTTCCCGAGAGAAAATTTGCTGAAGCACTGTTAGTTTCTGTTTCAACCGCGATGAATAGAATATAATATTACATTACAATTTCGGAATCTCATTGAAAAACAAAGGAGCCTTTCCAGATAGCCATAGACTTTTTTCTTTCATTCCATTTTGTCTGTCTGCCTAGTTTTTCCTTTTTCGTACAAAACTTCATCACGTTGAAAAAAAATTCGCATATACTGTGCAGCATTACGAAACTTTTGACATGAAAATTTATATGACTTTCTAAATTATTCGGTTAAACGGACGTGAAAGAGAATAGAACGTTGCAGTGTGCACGTATCAGTTTGTTTTTCCCTCGAAATTAATCTCAATTAAATTACAAATAAGTGGAGTCTTCTGTCAGTTAACAGCATTAATTGGTTGTGGGGAAACATTCGTATAATTTTTACTGGACTTCCTATTCCGCTAGAATTGTCAAATAATACATTTTTATCGCCAGAAAATATCTTTTAAAATGTAAACATTTGTTATTCGCATGATGGAGTATATTATATATCTTTTTCTTTTTATAAAAATTAATTTATCAAGCTAATGTGTGGTGGATTATTGGATACAGAATGGATTTGTTTCCTGAACCGACATAAACATTTTTCATCGTTACTTCCAGTAATTATCTTTGAGCATTCTGGAACGAGTGATTTATGAATGCGTTGAAAAATGTAAACCACAGGAATAACTGGTCCACGAGACACATCTGTTCATTTCTCTAAGTTTGGGGATTATTTTTTAATCTGATTTGCACGCTTTGTGTAGTGTGGGCCCGGTTCGCGGTGTTCCGACTTTGAAATTTACTTTTTTTAAACGGCTTCTTTGAAAATATTAATTACAAAAGGCATCGACGATGATATGGAAGCTACGACTGGTTTCACCGCTTACTCGGTAATTAAATTTCTAATTAACAGATCTTACGCTCGAAGTCTCTAATCTGACCGATTACGGTCAACGACGGATAACATTTACTTTCCTTCATTCATTACCAGAAAATTGTACCGACGCGTGCTTCTGGTAACGCTATCTCGAAAATGTTACTCGAACCTACGAAAAAAGTTTTCAAACAGTCTCTTTTCTTTTTCCTTCATTTTCATTGAGACAATTATTCACTAGTTTACGGCGCAATTACTCCGGCGATAACGTTCTTGCTTGCGCGACAAGCACAGGGTCGCGTAAATTGCTATAAAACCGCGGTAGCTGCCACTTAACGAACGTGGTATTTTTCAATCACCTCCGTCTCGTCAAGCTGTATTGCCAGAGAATTTCAGAAGTAATCTTCCAAACTGTTTCTCGTGTTATATCATGCGCTAAGCGTAATCGCATGGGGATTAGTTTCTCCCTTTCGCCATTGTATCATTTTTGTTTTAAACGGTTTTTGTTAAACAATGTGTTCATTCTTTACCCGCGAATGAATTTCCGTAGTTAATTTCTTTTTGCTCCTCGCTCGAATAATTTTGCCCCCCGTTTTATCCAATGGATCGATCGATTACACCCGTGTCTTCAATGTACTCTGTTATCAGAGAGATATTTTAACGATGCTTACGATTTTCACATCGGTGACGGAACACCACTGTGACAATAGCAATTTCATGGAATCGTTCAATAAAACGCCGAAAAACCGCGGCAGGATTCGCGGGAAATGAGCCGGTCGGTTTTTCGTCCACTTGTTTGACTCTTCGTACACATTTCTTCGGCCACAATAATCCAACGGCATCATAGGACAGAGAGCCGTTGGAGTAGTTTGAGCACGCGTGCGCGGCCCCGTGTCGTAGCAGCTACTGACTGGCTCTGCGACTGTATCAACACTACCCTCCTGTGGAACGCATCAACCCTCCGCCACCCTCGAAGCCCTGCCTCGTTTCCTACTACCCTACCTTCCCTCTCCCTCCCGTTCATTCTCTTCCTCGTTTCCTCCAAACCGTCTTACCCTGTCCCACGTCACGCCTCGCGAACCCTGTTCCTTTCATTTTGCCGCGTGCGACTGTTTAAATCGTCGATCATAATTCTCTCGCGGGTAGGAATTAAAGAAAGCCAGAACGAAATGTAAAGAAGAGAGGAACGGAAGAAGTGGAAGTTTTCTTTATTCCACCGGTTGTCAGCATTGGCACTTTTAGTCTTGTAAGAAGTACTTTGATAAATTATTGTCGTCGTACGTAAGGAGCTAATCCCGTGATGGCCGGTATGCGCGTGTGCGCGTGTCCCATGTAGATGGTCTGGGAGCGAAAGGCGAGGAAAATAACGGGGCCGGGGTTGTGTCTTTTATTTATTTCTCGAAGAGTTCCCGGAGGGAGGACCGACGCGCCAGTCATAACGCTGGGACGGTACTTCGATGCGACTTCTTCTGCTTATCTGCTGTTTTCTTTGGTAATGTTCTTTAGATTGCTGCGATAGTTGGTTCACGGGGAGGCTGGAGGTAATAAAAGACAAATTGTAGAATATTACGATTCGGTTAAGCGGAGCAGGTTACTTCTCGCAGAATGAAGCTGCAGAATTTTCCCTTCTTCGGTTCATAACTTCGGTTCTGTCACCGAGATAGAAGAAAAAATTTGACGAGTAATTATAAATTTCCAAGCCGTCAGGTCGCGAGTTGAGAGTTTCATATCGAATCCACATTGAGCATTACTTACTACGCGTTTCAGCGTTGCTTTGTATTTGCAACCAGCGCGGTTCTGTTTCGTTGTCCGAAAGTTTCGCGCATCGCGTTCTCATTAAATTCAGGCATCGAAGTTAATCAGGTTCGTAGCGATTCCCGGAACAAGTTCCCGCAACAGGAACGAACAGTGAGGGAAAACTGATGCGAGCCATCCAATTATAGCGGCGGATCGTGTAGCTATGTCGGACAAGACGCGCGATTATCGGGTTTGTCAAATGGCGGACAGATTCATTTTTCGTAAAAGAATTTCCCTTTTGACGGGTGCGTGACAGTTATACGACACGTCGGATGCTTTTTCATGGAGCCAGCGCATCGATTCGGACCGCTTTTGGCGTTGCTTTACTTTGACGTTTCTCTTTTTTCGCTCGTTCCCCTTGTATTATTATTCCTTTCATTGCATCACGCCGGATCGCTCCTTCTATTGGAAACTTGTAATGGGTGCGGTAGGTTTGAAAGGATTCGAGACCAACATCGCAGGAAATGCCATAACGGTATTGCTCGGGCATTACGTCGCGTCGATGGTATTGGTGTGCAGCGACATAAAAAAAATTCCCATGTTGCAAAAGGACGGAAATTACTTCAAAAGCGAGTTCAAGCTCCTCCTTCTTTGACCTCTCCGTCGACACTTTAATTTCGTTTTCCTTTTGGCTCGAGTAAAACGGCGATGTTTGGAATGGAACTTGGAACGAGATGGATACACTGGAATAAAAGTGAATGATGTGTAGTAAGCATCTGTGCGGATAAAGTATGCGATGCCGAAAAACATCATCGGCGACGTGAATTTCATTGGTTCCTCTAGACTCGATGAATCTCCATATCCCTTCCAGTCGATGGTGAAAAATAGGATGACACGTGCAAGCGTTAAACGTTCCTTCACTAAGTTCCGAGAACTGCGTGCCCAGAACTCGTTGCGGAGTATCTTATTAACGAAAGCATTCGCTTTTTGCCTACGATATCCTAACTGAATATTATCCCTCGCAACAAGCAGAGAGGCGTTATATTTACACGATAAGGAAAGTTTATGAGGCAATTTTCTTCACGAACAAGCCACAAACTTCTGCGTAATTTCAGTCCTTTCCTTTCAGTGGTTTCGTTCCTTCTTTTCCCCTAACTTTCCCGCCCCATTTTTTGATATTTATCGTCTAGTGGTAAAAAACCAGAAAATAAGTATCTACACCTGAGACATCTCTCTGGAAAAAGAAGAAATTTCGCGCGATCATTGTATCCCATTGAACGTTACCCTAAATAATTCGTGGATTGATGGTTAATTGAACGTTTAATCGACCGTTTCCTTCAGTGGACAAGGTTGCTTGTATCTTATCTAGTCGGATTATCACAATTAAAACGAAATCCGATAAGGGCGATTCGATATTTCAGGATAATTGATTCGATGCGAATAATGGGAGAGCTTTCTAGACCGTTGAAAATTCCAGGTTTAAAATGTTACAGGCATTGTTGCATTATTCATCGAGGAAAATGCGATGAACGCGGGAAACGCGTAGTCTAATTTCAAAGAGCAAATATCTGCAGCTACGATCGAAGTTTCATCTTTTTGAAGAAACACTTTCAAGTCGTAGAGGAGAGGTCAGAAAGTGGAGAGTGGCTGCGCATGAGCGGACGTAGAGAATATTTTTTCAGACTGCTGTTGTTATCGCTAGGCGAATTAACTTTTTAATCGCCGCGTGATAAAAGAAGATAACGATGGATAAATTAAAATCTGCATTTTAACAGGTTATGAAATGACGTTGATAATGAACAAGTTTGTATCTTATAAATATTGAAAATCGATAAACGCAGAGGCAGAAATGATACAACTTTCATTTTTTTTTCTCACTTTCTCTCGAACAAAACGTATGCGGCGAAACCGACGAGTCTGTTCGATTTCGTCGGCACAAAGGGTGTATGATTGTGTTTGGTGGTTCGCTATAAATTGGTTACAACTACCTTTAAATATACCAGCATCGAAACATCGTCGATCGTTACACAATTCTCGAGTCGTATAGGAAATGCATATGAAGTCTATTATACTGGGCTTCCTCTGTTACACTAGGCATCCTTTATGGTACGAGTTTTCATATTTTCTTCACAGTTTGCAGCATGAAAATTTAATGCAGTCATTTCGAATTGGCTGCGAGGTGAAGAGGTGTATCATTTTAATTCGAAACGTTACATTTTTCAGTTAACAGGAACGTTGCTGAACCAGGATGCTTTAATTTTTCCATAATGAAATGTTGCTTCTTATTTTTGCCTCCTTTTAATTAAATTTTATTATTCTGTAACGAGGCGTCACTCGTTTCCCTCCGTTGAAGCTGCACACCTCTACCTCTCGCACTTCCGGCTTGTGAGCGAATTTTTTCTCTCTTGTGTTGTTTAACGGGTGTTTATTAACATTCACTCGAGCTTCGCTGTTCGTTTTCAGCGTCTCCTTAAAGTTCTCTCGAGATCTCGTCGTTCTGCTCCCAGCGGTTATGAATACAAACTGCTCCTTCTTTTATTCTTCAGTTCCTTGAAAATCGAATAAATTCGCTATTTTTCCACCTCATCCGCTTCATAAATACAGAATACACCATGGTTCTAATTTTTATTTACATGACTGGCTACCTGGCCGTGTCAAGCGTCGACGGTTATACGAAAAATCGTCCAACAGAGGACGAGTCTTCCACCAGAAGAGATGCTTCCCCGTTTATGGAATATCTGAAGCATCGTTCACGAGTTAATGAGTGTGAACGAGAAATTTCTGTGTCGCTCTTCTTCATACTTTTTTTTTCACTTTTTTTCAATTCAATTAATGATTAATTGACACTATCGTAGCGTCTCGTCTTCTTTGATATACTACGTGAAATATCTTTCCGTTTGAACAGGAAAATCGTGGACGGTGACGCCTGATCCGTGCTATTAGTTGTAAATATTTTTGTCTAATGAATAAAAAAGAAGATACGTTAATATACTGCATGTTAATGCAATGAAATTGGAAATTCTTCTCGGAAGCGCGACTAAAAACATTTCCAAACACCAACGTAGTAGAAATTACGACACTGGGTTTGATCTGCAACGACTACAGTCGCAACAAATCGAGGAAGCTTTTCCATCAGGAAATTGCAATTTCTTCGTTCTGGAATTTCCGTTGACCCGAAACACGAATTCTTTCAAAGCTCCGTTTCATAATGAAATCGATAGCTCGATCCCAATTATTTTACACGACGCCCCGCGAGTTACAAAGTAAATTCCTAAAACGCTACGCGAGAGGGAATATTTTAAAAACCTAGCAGCCAACTTAATTTATCCTTTGCGAAATATTGCCAGCGTGCTTTTTAAGTAACGTAGGGAAACAGAGAGAGAGAGAGAGAGAGAGAATACGAGCAGGGGCGAAAAAATAGATAAATGCATCTAACAGAAATATGGAACTATTTCAAAGTCAGTTTACCAAAATATGTACGTATCAGAGAATCCGTAATTTTTTTCTCGTTTGCCATTTTAATCGATTTCAGTCCTTTCGAAATTACATTTACGTCGTCTGATATGGACACGCAAACGTACTGAAATTTTCAACCGGATAAACATTGTTTTTATCATATCAACAAGTTTTTAATAGATCGTGGCATTGCTTCGATTTTGTCATTATCACCCCCCCCCCCAACTTGAGTTGGTCGCTTCATGAAAAATGGAGGTTCTAAACTGTTTGTCCAGAAGTAAGTCGTGACAAATTATCGCGTCCACTGTTCACAGTAGCGTTATCTACGCGTATTTACGTGCACCTTCTGGCCAGAAATTGATGTTTCCTTGCGGTGAAAATTAATGGAAATTTAATATCAATCCCCCGGTTGTACGCGAATAATAGAGCCGATATTCGCGTGGGAACGTCGCGAAAAGTATCCGCGTAATCGAGCGTCTACATTGGACGATATCAATTGGAAATTTCTGCGAAATAACGAAAATTCTCGTTAATTTATATGCGCGATTTCCCTGACTGTTTTTATACGAGAATATAAACGTTTCCAATTTAACTAGATAATTATAAAAATCGTTCTCTAGGGATCGCTCGACGGTGCCGACATTTTTCTTTTCTGCGCAAATCGTAATTAAAATTGAAAAGCGATTCGACTAATTTCAATGGGAAAGTTAATTATCCACGAATAGCTAGGACGAGGAAAACGAAAAAGCTGGAAGCCTTCACGTGCAAAAGAAGGTCAACGTGGTATTACAATAATCATATGCTAACTCAACTAGTTTGCCTTATATTACATTCATTACCATCGGACTTTCGTGTAGTTATTAACTTCAACCTGTGTAATTTAATAAAATTCACGTTCAGTAAATAGTTCATTTGCAAAGCAGCGTATTTGACGTGTTCCTTTATACAGAAGAATTTTATACAGCCAGTGCGCTGGGCACAAAAGTTTGTTCCTTTACGCGAATAAAGTACATAATTTTCATACCATGATTCCTTTTTCATCTCTCTGTTTTATTCAATTTTAGACGAGGTTTTCCTCTAACGCGACACGATATCGTGGCCAACCAGTGGGTTATGAAAATTGTTGAAATATTTACGCTATGGAATTACGTATGTTCCCTACGTACGAATCTCCCGATACGTATACGTGTTCCACGTTCGCTGAGAAGCTTTAAAAGAAAAAGAAAAAAACAGGAAAAAAGAGGACGTCGGAAAAAGAAAAAAGTGGAAAAGGCTAGGCGAGAGTGGAATAGCAACACCTCCACGTCCGATCTGCAGAATATCCGAGTGCACGCGTTTTAAGCACTGCCCATAAAAGTATTAATAAAAACTCGAATACTACTTTGAATATCAACGAGATTGCGTCAGCAAGAGTAACTGGGTGGAGGAGCTTGGACGTTAAAAACTGTAACCCGCATTACACCTACCATTACTTTGTAGCGAGATTAAACGTTGAGGTTTGAATATTTAATTGAACAAGTAGTGAGGAACGGCATTGCACCGACGATAGACATTCGCGGAGTAATAAAGCGTGCTTCTTATTGAGCTCGTAAAATTTCTGCATTTATGGCTAGCGTGCTTCGTGTTTAGTTTATAATATAGGCAAGTTTCTGGAAAATTATGTGTACGATTGTACAATTTTTGTTACTTTTAATTTTGCTCTTGTTTGAGGAAAATTGTTGGTCACTTAATTGCCAGTCTGGTATATTGATTGATATCACTGAAAATTAGAGAAAGAATAAATGGTTTTATATATCGGCAAATATTTCTAAATCTAATTGAATTACGCAAATAGTTGTAACAATTCGAGTTTCGTGAAGATTTTTAAAAGTTATCAGATTTTGATATTGGAGAGATTGTTGTTACCGGTAAAAGCTACGAGTTAGCAGTGAAAGCTCTACTACTTCCCTTACGACTATGATCAAAGTACGATCACCAAAGTCGTACAATTTTACTGTCTTTCGAAATGTTACCAATTCAGCATATGGCTCCAAATAGGTACCGGAAGTAGCAATAGTGATCCCAGTAGATGCATCTTGTCCGCGATAATAATACATAAATGATTAAGAAGTAAACTCGCGAAAAATAACAATAATTCTCCTTTAAAACGTAAATGTAGCTTTAGTTTACATAAAATTTATAAATCATTATTACCAATAGTTGTGAGTAATCGTTAAGAATATTAATTGGTAAAAAAAATTGCGAAAATAGCTAAATTACGGCCAATTTTAACGAAAAATCAATTTAAAATTTAAGCGCAAGGGCGGGGAGCCATGGGTATATAAGGAGGGCACTTCCGCTGTTTTAATCAGTTGCTCGATAGACGCGGTACCGATCGGAGCTCCTCTTGGGCCTAGTTCAGGAAGATGGACCATGATCAACGTGTTATGATGGTGGTGGGGGACCACGAAGAGGGTGCTGCCCTCCATGGTGGCGGACACTGGTCAGCCTGATGATCCCTTGGTAGGTGACAGTGGTCAAGCGAGCTGAGTCGATGGTGGTGGATCACGGAGAGGCTGCTGAGCCCCATGATAGTGGACACTGGTCATCGCGATAACCCCTTGGTAATGGAAAGTGGTCAGCGAGCTGAGTCGATGCTGGAGGATTACGGAGAGGGTGCTGCCTGCTTAGTAGTGGACAATGGTCAGCTAGCTGAGTCGATGGTAGAGGATCATGGAGAGGATGCTAGCCGCTGATGACGTCACTTGTCTGCGAACGGTGAGTTTGTACAAACCGAATTTTTAATTAGAGGTGGTGGGGTAGATGAGGTAGCAGTAGTAGTAATTTTGATATATACTTGAACAAACTGGAGGGCTATCAGCTAGCGCATTCGACTGAATGCTAGCATATATAGCCCTCCTATTTTATATAATTGTAATCGTTCTTTTTATTAGTTTATCGGTTTAAAAAATGAGAGATTGTTATGTGTTGAGAATAGTTTCGCGATTGAATGACTAGTGTATATCGCGAACACTCTTGGGATTGAACGATTAGTTTTATTACTTTTATTAGTTTTATGATTTATTATTTGTTTTTCTTATTTTTCAATTTTAATTTTCTTTTTGCTACCAAACTTTTGTATTTGAAGAATTTAGCTTTTTGCAATTATTACCGAATTTTTGACGCCGAATTTTTGTCTCCGAATTCTTGACATATTACTGAAATATTTTTGGACTTCAGAGAATTGAAAGTCCACACCTATTATATGTTAGATTTATAATAAAAATAGTTTATTAAAGTAACGATATAACAAAATAAAAATAGTGTATTAGAGTAACGATAAAAGAATTCCTAATAAGTTGCGTGCGTAAGCAAATAGCCGTGCTGCGCACCGTATCCATTTGGCATTACACAAGTTTAAGAGAAAAGTTGAATGAAATCTTGGTACCTCAGTGCCGAGGCTGCATATAATGGAAGGGTGGATGGGATTTGTGTTTGGGGATAGGTCCCTGCGTACTCATCTCTAAACGTGGAGGCAAGTATGCAGGGACCTAATTCCTTGATAACGTTTTTGAAAGACCGGTCTTTCTAAAACGATATCGAGTAACATTAGATTTAAGACTTAGATTTAAGAGTTAAATTTAAGAGTCAGATTCAAGAGTCAGATTTAAGTTATTTGCGTAAGGATATCAATGTTCGTTGCGATGTTCTTGTCAAGTGTCGATATTATTCCATTATTCCATATTCTGTTTTATTTCGCATCTCTTTTCGTTCGAATTCTTACTCTGTCATTCTTCGTTGGTATCTGATCTCGCTCCTTTATCTCGTACTTAAGATTTCTGTGAAAATAAATCAAATTTCTGCGTTACTCGTGGGATCGCCGAGGGATGAGAATACATCTTTAGTTAGAATTAATTTAGATTTATATGCTAAATAAAATAAATAATCTTACCCAAAGTAAACACAACCTATCCCTATTTTTCTTATACTTCTCGTTTAAGAAAACAGAATTACTAATTGATCTAGTGCAAATCAATTCATATTTGCTTGGTATTAATAAATCACTTAGCTGCGCATTCGCTTGCATGCATCGCATGCTGCATGTAAGTAAGGGTCCCTGCGCAGTCACCTCCACGTGGTGGACCTGGGCCCTTGGTAACGTTTTCGAGAGACTGCTCTCTCGAAAACGATATCAAGCTAAGGACTACGCGCGTAGACATAAGTATTGTTGTAAACTCGGTGCTAGAAGTACCAAACTAGTTAGAAGACCATGCTTCGTAACTTCTGATAAAGCTAGATAGATTTTCCACTTGTACAAAGATTACATAGATTTACCTTTAACAATTTTCCATGATGCTCATTCATTCTATTATTTCATTAACTTTACGCGAGATTAGAATAATTTAATTACTGGTACTTTTAGCACCGAATATTTTGCAATACAATTTAAATTTTCCAAGTCCTTTTCAGGACGTTGAAACTTTAAATTGGACAGCAAATAGTTTAGTTTAAGTTAATTTATAAGATCATATTTGTACTCATATAATGTAAATTTATAATTGTGTGAGCCTTTCCCTCTTATCCTGACTCATTTAAGTTAATTTTTACTATTATATTTGTACACTTGTGTAATGTAAATTTGTAATTGTGTAACCCTTTCCCTCTTATCCTGACTTCTCTCACTTATCACAACCGAGCGTAGTTATTCTCGCTTTAATTAGTTCGTAAGAATGGTATCCCAGTTCATTGGGTACTAACAGATTCTTCGATATGTGGTAGAATAGTTGTTTCGAAACCGGTATCTCGCATTTCTTTGTTGTCAGCGATAAAATCATTCATTTTCTATTCATATTCTATTCATAAAAACACGTCGGTCAAAACTCAGGGGCTCGTTTAAGAGAATCCTGCATAATCTATGGCAATTTCTATCTCTTTGTGGTGTTTGTTCTCGAAAGAGATTGGTCTGATTGTTGGAAATTCACTCCATTCCTAATTTATTTTAATTTCTACGTTCATCGTTGGAACGTCGTTGGATACGTCTCTGAACGTAAAGTTTAATCAATGATTTTATATTTACCTATTTTGTGATCGCAAAGTGGTTTCATTATTCTTTTTACATTTGGAAATAAGAAAATGGTATTTTCGGTGAATATAACGTTGGAGATATCACTATGGTATTATTTTACGTCAAAAAGTCTCCATTTCCACAATCTTTAAGATTCTTTCCAATTGCTTCACGCAAACAGGCTATACGAAATTCTATTAGGAGAATCACTATTAAGAGAATCTTGAAATTGGATGTATTTTCTCCGTTCTTGTCAAAAATTCATTGGTTTTGGGGCGAATTTCAACAACTTCACCAACTTCGTCGAGAATAATACCCCTAATCCTTTCCACTTCCTTTGTTATCAAATTTATATGATTACTATGATGAAATTGTTATGACTATTGTAATGAAATTGTTATGATTATTGCAATGAAATTGTTATGATTACTGTACCAAACTTTGTATATGTATTGTACTGATTATTGTAATAAAATTGTACGGAAACACATTCTTCTTATTCAGAGGGAAACACATTCTTCTTATTCAGAGGGAAACACACACTTTGATTTATTCCGTTTAATTTTGAGTCGTTTTAAAGTAGAATAATAGAATTTAAAGTATCCTTTCGTATTGCTTTTTGTGCAATACTTTAACTTTTGTAAAATAGAATCATCGTATAATCATTCTATAATAATGTTTCTCTCTGAATAAGAAAGTGTTTCCTTTTGCGATTCGTAAAGTCCATACTGCAATTTCTAGAATTCTTTGGTAGATTTTAGAAAATGTATTATGGATCTCGGTTTTTTGACTGAAATAGAGTCAGATCTCGGTACCTTCTGTAACGAGATCGTAAATATGTAATGGAGAGTGGATGGGATTTGGGTTTAGGGGTGGGTCCTTGCGTAGTCACCTCCACGGGGTGGACCTGGGCCCTTGGTAACGTTTTCGAGAGATTGCCTTCTCGAAAACGATATCAAGCTAAGGACTACGCGCGTAGACATAAGTATAATTGTAAACTTGACGCTAGAAATACCAAGCTGATCAAAAGATCGTGGTTCGTAGCTTCTAATAGAGATAGTTTGATTTTTCATTTGTATAAAGATTTCATAGATTCACTTTTAACAATTTTTTATTATTTCATTAATTTCGTTAGAGATTAGAATAATTTAATCACTGGTACTTCTAGCGTCGAGTCTTTTTCAGTACAATTGAAATTTCCAAGTCCTTCTCAGGACTTTGAAACTTTAAATTGGACTGCGAATAGTTTAGTTTAAGTTAATTATTGCCATCCAATTTGTACATTCATGTAATGTAATTTTAATAAGATAATCATCCCCTTTTATCCCGATTTCCCCCGTTTTTATTATTAATTATATATGGTGACTTCTATCTCGCTATGGTGTCCCTTCGATGAAGGGTTGTTTGATCGTTCGACGTCTGATGGTTTGACGTTTGAAGGTTTGATGGTTTGATGTTTGATGGCTTGATGTTTGATGGCTTGATGTTTGATGGTTTGATGTTTGATGGTTTGATGATCGATGGTTTGATATTTGATGGTTAGAAAATCACTTTCTTTCTCGTTTATTCTGGTTTACTTAAATCTCTGTTCGCCGTTGGAACGCCGTTGGATCGCCGCTGGCTCGCTGACGGATGCGTGCGTTTTTAGTCATAAGTACTTGTATATTGTATATCTCTGTAATTTAATTGTAATCGTATTGTAAAGAAATACGTTTTCTTACCCGGAGAGAGAAATAACTGCTCCCCTTTCTTGCACCCCTCGTTTATCAAGACAGAACTTTTAATTTTTCTCGCGTAAATTAGTTCGCGTTTATTTGCTCGAGCACTCTAACTTTATGCTTCGTAAGATCGCTTCACGTAGATTCCCTCTTTTTTTCTTCTTCCTTTTTTCCCTTTCCTTTTTTTCTCCTTCGCTCGAGATTTAGATTTTAATCGTCACGCAGGAAAACAGTTGCGACTCAATCAAACCGATGCGTGTTTGTCGTGGCCACCTGGATCTTCACGGGTTCAGCCGTGGACGCGCTCACGATGGAGCGGGCTGAGTGGTTCCCAACCCGAGGCGCTGGGGTCTGACCTGCTGTAAGACGGATTCGGGCGGTTCCACGAGGTTCATCTCTATCGCAGAGCAATCCTAGAGTTGGGCCTCGCTGGGGTTCAGATGGACATCTCACTCACCGTCGGGGAGAGCGCGGTTGCGATTGTTTCGACGTAAGACGTGGCATAAAACTTGCTCGCGATTCGCGTCGGGTACGGTTTGCCAAATGGCTAACGCGGAAGCATCGGATTGGAATGCTCTTTAATATAATAGTAGAATTTAGAGTATCGTACCGTAGAACCTTTTGCGAGACACTTTCGTTTGTCGAAAGTGTTGGAAGAGTCACTTAATAAATCTCTCTTCGGGTAAGACAGTGGTATTTCTCGTCACCCCTTTCGTAAAGTCCATACTGCAGTTTCTAAATATCTGATAGATTTTAGGAAATGTATTATGGATTTCGCGTGTATTAAATTCAAGTAGAGTCAGATCTCGGTACCTTCTGTACCGAGATCGTAAATATATAATGGAGGGTGGATGGGATTAGGGTTTAGGGATGGGTCCCTGCGTAGTCACCTCCACGGGGTGGACCTGGGCCCTTGGTAACGTTTTCGAGAGACCGGCCTCCCGAAAACGATATCATGCTAAGGACTACGCACGTAGATTATATAATTAGTGTAATTAGAGAATAAGATATAGTTTAAGTTAATTTTTGCGTTCGCCGCTGGATCGCCGCTGGACCGCCGTTGGATGACTTGATATAACTTGTTAAATTTATCGTGCCTCATCGAAGGAGGGTTGTTTGATTCTTTAATGTTCGATGGGTAGGTGATTGATGTTCGGAAATCCGCTTAGTTTTTGGTTTATTCTGATTTATTTTAACCCCTCCCTTCGCCGCTGGAACGCGGCTGGATGTCGTGATATAACTTACTACATATTCTCCATTAATATAATTTAATTACGTTCCATCTTTGTTCCTTTCCCATGACTATTCTCATGCTAATCAATTCATTCGGTATTAGTAATCTATTCAGTGATCGGTAGATGAGTTATCTTAAGTATTGAAACTGAGAGCAGGTGTAGTTGAAATAGAAGTAATCATTCTGTGATTAAAGAAATATATGCGACGGTGGAAAATCAGGGAATTGTTTAAATAATCCGGCATCTCTCTCTCTCCATCTCTCTTTCTCTCTCTTTCTGTCTCCATGGTATCTTCCCTTGATCAAAGGTTGGCTCTTGATTTCAATAATTACAACAACAGAAAATTTAATTCTGTAGTCGCAAAGTGACTTCATTATTCTCTTTAAATTTGGAAATGAGGAAATGATATTTTCGGTGAATGCAGCGTTTGACGCATGGTATTGTTTTACGTAAAGAAATTGCCATTTCCACGTTTTCCAAGGTTCTTTCCAATTGTTTCACGCAAATAGGCTGTACGAAATTATAATTGAGAATGATTATTAGGGAATCGTGAAATTTGACGTATTTTCTCCGTTCTTGTCAAAAATTCAATGGTTTTGAGTCGAATTTCAACCAATCCTTTTCATTTCCATTCTGTTATCCAATTTTTATGATTTCTATAATAAAATTCCTGTGATGTCAATAAATAATTTCAACAGATATTTCTACGTTCGCCGTTGGATCGCCGCTGGATGCGTATATTATTAGTCATAGATAATAGTAATTATAATTAGATAATAGTAATTGTGATAATAATTGTAATGAAATTGTAAGGGAGTATGTACATTGTCTTATCAAGAGCGAAACCATAGAATTTTTCCTCAAAATCCCCGTTTTATCGAAATTGAATATAATTATTCTTAGTCTCCATTTGCACACTACTGATGTTTATCAGTAATAGTTTTATTACTCTGCGTACTCGCTGGCATGCATCGCATGTGGCAAGCAAGTAGTGAGCACGCTAACTTAATGTTACACGTAAGTCGCTGCCATGAGTAGCTCCATGGGTCGAAAAGACCGTGGTTTGGAAAGTGGACAGCGCCGGAAACATTTAGTTAGCAAATCTACGTGATTACGTAGTACCACAGGAGTATGTAGAGTACCTTTGGTCACGTCGCGAATGTTATGTTCACTTTTCTCTTTGATTTATTACTTATCACAAGTTTGTCCAACTTTAATTACCTTTTTAATTTCTTTTTTTCAGAATAGAGTATAATAGAGTTTAGTGTTTATCGCATCGTAATCCCTTTTGAGAAACGCTTTAATGTTTCTAAAGTGTCGATAAAGAGACTTTGTAAATTACTCTCTGGATAAGAACATGATATATACTTCCAGTCCCTTCTTCCCTTTCGCGATTCGTAAAGTCCACGTTGCAATTTCTAAGAAAATGTACCATGGATTTGGCGTGTATTGAATTCAAGTAGAGTTGGATCTCGGTACCTTCTGTACCGAGATCGTCAACATGTAATGGAGGGTGGATGGGATTAGGGAAATATGGATGTGTTCCTGCGTAGTCACCTCCTCGTTGGTGGACCTGGGTACTTGGTAACGTTTTCGAGATCCTGGTCTCTGAAAGACGATATCATGCTAAGGACTGCGCTTGTAGACATAAGTATTGTAGTAAACTTGATGCTAGATGTACCAAACTAGTTAAAAGATGGTGGTCGTAGCTTTTGATAGAGATAGATAGATTTTTCACTTGATCAAAGGTTTCATAGATTTACTTTCAACAATTTTCTATGATACTCATTCATTCCATTATTTCATTAACTTTGCGCGAGATTAGAATAACTGGATTACTGGTATTTTTAGCATCGAGTATTTTGCAGTACAATTTAAATTATCTAAGTCCTTTTCAGGACTTGGAAATTCTATTTACGTTGTACTTCAGGTAATAGTTGAAGCCATAATTTAAATTAAGTTAAGTAAAATTTTACTCTCGTGGCATCAACCTGGAACCGTCGAAGAATTCTACTTTCTCTCTGGTCTTTTTGGATTTTAATTTAAATCAAATCTTTATCTGGCAAGAGGTTTTATGTCTGCAATAATTCACATTTTATGAGCTTTGGAAAATTTTTAATTCGGTCCTCCCTTTTGCGTAAAATATATCCACGAATCTTGCAAGAACTGCTACTTTATCAATTTCGAATCCTATATTGTACAGGGTGTAAAAATTTGTACGCGATCAATATTTCGGACAGTAATGGTCATAAAATTCCATTAGACTAGCTCGTCGGTACTAGGATAAATCGAGACGAAGTTGTCGACTTGAGCTTGCAGAGTATCACGAGCTTACAGAGTATCACGAGCTTACCGACAGGCGATACTTGAGCTTGCAGTGCACCGTGGAAAGCTTCACGACACCTCCGTATCGACTCGTCTCGATGCCTGCATGTTATCTATGCGGGATTCTAGATTTCTTCAGAAGCAAATTTCTTTGTAGATACAATCGCAGCACGGAGCAGAAAATCTCCTTACCGATATTCAATCAAATAGCGTATATGTTGCAAGTGTATTATATTCGTACAAGAATTCAATTAGTCGATCAGAAATCATTAGAACCGCGCAACAAGCAAAGACAGAGAATCTCGCGAATTTTTTGAAACATTCGCGACATCAATCTCGAAATTTGTATTAGCATTGCATTCTCATACAGCAACTTATAAAAGGAATTCAGTAATTCAATACTTCTGCCAGAGTTTTTCATTTAGAAACGCTATGTCCGCTCTGCCTCATCTTTGCAGTGTTTGCACGTTTCGTTCGCCTGCTTTCGCATTCGTGCTGCGGTGAAATTGTCAGTATCGCGACGTGATCTCGCGGAAACACATGAATAATGTCAACTTTCAATGCGAATTCGCTTTCACCGAGTGTCGGGCTATTGCTACGGACATCAAATTTTAATATCCGCACTTTACTTTACCGCCGAGTGCATGGGAAGTTGTGTTCTTTTCATTGGAATTTTTATGCCTCGTAATGGTCCAGCCGCTAGCGACTGAATGTCTTCTCTAGTTAAGACATGATCTACTCTGGGGAATGGAGTTCCCCTAGCCTGTATAATGGAAGCAAACGAAACGTCAAGTATTCTTCGTTACACGGAAATCTAACAATGGCGAAGGGTAGGAAAGATGCTTTCATTCGGATGAGGCGGTCTTCTATACACGCGTTATTACATCTTTTTTGTACGTAAAAGGATGAGGCTGTATTGTTCTGTTTTGTTGCATCTCGATGGGTATTTAAAAGCAGTGTTGCATGTTTTTGGTGTAGATTCTGATTGTTTCGGAACAAGGGAAATCCTAATTACCTATTTTTGTAGGAGAGTGCAGTATCGTGATATAACGCACGTCTATCACGAATGCAAACTATCTCACGGTAAACTAGCAGTGTGATAGCTCTGCATTTACGATTTCCTTTTCGAGGAAATTGAATTCTATAGAGCTTATCGTTTCAGAATTGTCTAGTGCCGCTTCTTGTTATATTATATCTTAATTTTTATTCTAATTGAAAGGCAAATATGACAACTACTAGAAAACTTTGGAGAACGTGTATTAATGTTAGAATCATTTTGAAGTTTCGACATTTAGATTAGCGATGTTAACTATTCAGTTGATCTTCATTGTATTTGTGACACAGTAATAATTCAGTAGTTGCGTACGTTAACAATTTTAAACACCAAATTACTTTGTGAAAATGGTTCGATTAAAGAAACTTCGCTCGACACACGATAGGCTTTACAGCGAAGCAGTTTGCGCCCTCTGAATTGTGTTAATCAGAAACTTGATTGTAGGTCCAGCGCGCGTTTTCGCTGGAGCTATCATTCACGTTAATTAAAATAGCTCTGCGCTAACAATTCGTTAACTGGTTTGCTTCAATGCCCTGCGAAATTACCCACTAGCAAAAACGTAATCCGTGTGTTGATTCCATTCAAAGGAAGCAAACTAGATTAAATATCCAGGATTTGAATCTCTGGGGACACGTAAACCGTATGCTGAAATTAATTCATAATTATGTAATGGTCGCTAGGTCATAGATGTTTCTATTGAAGTCTCATTTTCGAAGCGTTGAGCTCGTTAGGCATTGCATATTTTTGGAATCTGAAGTAGAAATACAAATTTTTCTTCTCCGTTCCGAGCGGAGTTTTGTGTAACTTTCCGTTCGATATCCCAACAGAGTATACTCTTCTTTCTTCAAGGGGTACAATTTTTCATCACCACTGAATCGCTATAGAGGCTCATGTTCAATGTCGAAAGAAACGGTCCTAGAATCTATCAAACCTGGTCGCGCATCGATAATCGTGTAGAAAGGATAAATTAACATCTGGCATTGGCCAAATATCTAGGTCGAGAATTTACTGAAGAATCATTAGAGAGAAAAAACGACAATACGAATCTCCGACACAATGTATACAATGTATTCACACTCGCTTCGAAATGAGAAAGGGTGATAAAATGAAATACAAGAAGTAAAAGCAACGGTTCGGTATTTCCACAGACGAATTCGTTACGTCAAAGAACGCGATGTAACCGATGTAAAATTCGACGAAGTTCAAGTACGCGTGACGAGGCTTCTTTTATTATACTACGTTCGTTCTTTGATTTGAAGGTTGATGAAACTTCCTGTCGGGTTGATTCATTTGGTAAACATGAACCTGGCATTTCGCGGAGAATAATAGATTAACATGACTCGTGACAGAGAGGAGAGAACGGAAAAGTTGGAAGAAAGTTGCCGCAATTTCATCTAGCACCGCGCCGCGTAAGTTCGTTACACGAGCGGAATTTTCCATATAAAGCATCGCGCACGCTGAACATCTTATCGCTTCTTTGAGCTATCGCTGTGAGATTCTCCTAGCCTTCAAAGCAGTTAAAATTTTCACAGTTTCAGTGGAATCGTGCCCACAGCGTGACCTACATTCGCGGAATTTCATTTTTCTCCCTATAATGTGAATGCATGTGATTGTATTGTTGGATTGAAAAATTCAGAGTACGCAATGGTTCCGTAGACCTCCGTGAGATGTTCGCGAAGTTTCACATTGTCAATTTCACTTGTCGTATCTTGGAAATGAACGAATTTAAGCAAATCGAACATTCTCTTTATCTCTCAAAAAGAATGAAGTCGGCAAATAAGCGGTGTTCTTTCCATTTTTCTGATCTTCGCAAATAATTAGTAACAATGTGGTGAAACGGAACATCTTTTTCCTTTAAAGAGAAATTCAATTTTCTTAGTCGTTTAACTCGAATTGTTTCTCTAATCAAAAACGTATTAAACACGTTGACAGTTGCTCGCGGGTATTGCTGAAACTCGTACGAATTTACATTTCCGACGCGCGAATGCATCGCACTCGTCAATCATAACATCAATCTACAACATCGGACACCGACGACCATTGAATTATCAGCCTTCAGCTAATCAACTGACAAAACAACACGTACCTTTGATAAAGTCCACAGCCATTCCCAAGCCGTACGTATCCTTGTCGTAATCATCGAGAATGTAGGCGCCGATCTTAACACCGGGTACAATTCCACGATCGTTGAGCCTGTCCAGAGTGTAAAGCATCACCTCGAGCGCTTGAACGTCACGTTGCGGCATCACTGGCCCGCAGGTAATGGTATCCTTCCTCTCATGGACCATCATTAGACGACTGAACACTAGATTATACTCGACCATCGCGCTGTGCTTAACTGGCCACTGATTCGGCGGTTCCAGCTCATGCGACGAGTTGTTCGTCGTTTGCGAGGACGCCTCGTCCATGGTAACGGTTCATGGTCAGAAGAAGTGGCGATCATGTCAAAAGTGAACAAAAATTGGTTCACGTCGTTAATCAATCCGATGGTCGACGTTTCGGCGGTAACTGGAAGTTGTTCCCTCTCTGTAGACGAAAGCGCGAGATTTTCGTTAAGGTAGTTGTCCAGAGAACCATTCGTACTTTTCAAACGGGAGCGAAACCTTTGATCAATCCTGCACTCTGGAGACGAATTCTAGTGGACGTGTCAACGAGACTCTTAGCCCCCCGGGAGCATCGTTGCTGGCATTCGCTTGGACGTATTCCATTTGCATGGTCGAGGCGGTTCTTCGTTGGACCTCGTCCTTGACCCACGTCGGCGTAGAAGTTCGTCCCGACACCGGGCCTCCGACCTTCATAGATGAATCAAGTTTCAGGCTCGTCGATGTCGAAGTTTGCACCGTGGACGACCTGGACTTTCGTTCTCTCGTAGGATGATCGATCACCGGGATGGGCATCGTGCTCAAGGAGTTAAACCCGTCGGACGGATTAACTTCATTCACCGTTCCATTATCCAACGAGCGGGTTTGAGCCCTCTCATTTTTCGAGCTAAACCCGACGGACGGTTCATCAGGCTTAATGTCGCAGTCATGTTTGAATATTTCGATTCAACGACTCTGTCGCCCTTGAACCGACGGGTTGCCGTTTCTTCGAAACCATTAGAGGATCGTTAAACGTTACTTCATCATCTTCTGTCAAACCATCCGTAGCTGTATCGAACCGTTCCGCCTGGTCGTCGATTTTCCTATTTATCGTCCCAATTGTTTGGATAACGGCTTTTCTAGACGCGGATGGTCGTTCAGAAGGGGTTAAAGGAAGCTTCGATTTCGAATATTTCGTTTTATTCACGAGCGATTGCTTATGGTTCGCGTTTGTTTTGATATCCTTCGTAATCTTCCGCTCTTGCTCAGTCGAAGGTGAGTTCCTGAACGTATCGTCGGAATTTCCCTCGCCGAATTCAGGAAGGCCACTGTTCTCCGACGTATAGCCCCTTTCGGTTAGACAGTTCATATCGTTTCTTAGGTACGGGGCACTCCTTGGCGCCGCAACAGAGCTATGCTCGGAGTTCACGAGGACGCCGTCAGACTCCTTTGTCACGTTACTTTGCGCAGAAGCCTCTTCCGTTGTCGCTTTATTCGCCTCTTCTTTAGCCTTATCAATCTCGCTCCGCGGAGCGTCTAATTCCATATCTTGCGACGAATCCGCGCTCAAATTGAGTCTTATCGAGATCACATCGTTACTTAGACTTGAAACGTTTTCCGGTAACTGTGCATTGTCATTTCAACGTCGAATTCGGTTTGCCATTTAACATCGAGCTATCCGATAGCAGTGAATCGTTCTCACTCACCACATCTGGTGCTTCGAGTGTTACTCTGTTAACTCATCCTGTGCTTCCGTCGTGACTTGTTGAACTGAATTCATTGCTCAATGTTAAAGTACTCAAATTTAACGTCGAATCATTCCACTGCTGTACGTGTGCTGCAGCATCTCGATCGTCCAGTGAGTTATACTTAACGTTCTCTGAAATGAAGTCGATCTCCAATTCTGTCTCAACAACTTTCGCATCGTTATCCAAAAAATCATTTGTCGTTTCGTTGAAAGTAACATTCAATGAAGTTCCATCGTATTGCGACGAATGCAACGTGACCGCGTCGCTAGACGGAATAATATTTCTCTTCTCGCGGATCGAAAAATTTCCACGGGTTCTCCTGTCTGCCTCATCATCGCTTCCATTTGTTGATATCTGTTTCACGGAGAATCCATTCAACTGGCGCGTATACTCCATCTCTCTCCGAATCAGCGTTGATTTACGAGACGTCGACGTTCACCAGGAACCTTCGAACTCTGAAGAATGAGGAGTCCTCCCTTCTGTCTTGATTGCTTTGACTCTTTTGCCTCGCGGCTCGCAATTCGAGGATCCCGAATTCTGGCAGAGGTACGACCACTCCAGATTTATTACATCACCAAAATCGAACGAACTCGGCTCTTCGTCAAGTTTTATTCCCGAATTTTAATGGACCTTCTGCTCATCAACTGATACATGGAATTATCATGCCCGTCGACTTCTATTTCCGATTTCCCTTTTGGTATCAATTCTCCGTCGAACAGTTCACTAATAGAAGCGGAAGATTTAGGAGTTTCAATGAAATATCGTTTCTGGATGTATCCTTTGGGCTCAACATCTCGCGTATCTTTCTTACCTTTCGTAGATGCTCGTCTCTTCGCGTCTTTTAATCTTTTTCGACCCGTCAGCGTTTTCAATTTCAACCGTCCAATCCTTAATAGTTGATTAATAGAGGTGGAAGACTCGGCGGAATCGATTAAATATTGCTCAACCGAGCCTTCCGACGGCTTCCTACCACTCAATCCCCCTGGATCCGCGAATTTCTCCGATTTCAATCCTGTTTCGAATGCTTTACCGATAGAAACAACGGATTCAGGAATCTCAGTCGAATGTCGCTTCCATTGCGGTTTCCTCGCCATCTCCCAAGCTCCGAGAACCCACGATACCGTCAGCCTGAAAATAGTCCATGGTCCTTTGACCGTCCACCCTATAGGACCTTTTCATCCGAAGACGTCGAAGCTCGCCACTGAATCCCCTTTGCCTTCTCACGTCCTTGTTCTCTCGTCTGAAAGCCTTTAGCGAGTCGTCATTGCACGAATCCACAACAACGTGACCGTAATCAACGGTCGCATCGCCGCCTCTCTAGCGACGTCTTTCATCGCGACACGGGAAACCCGGGAGGATAAGCGGGGCTCTTCCGGAATATTCACTGAACTCCCGGTGAATCCGGTCGATCCCCTCGCAGTTGGCCCGGCTCGGCGTTTATCGCGTCGTTCCTTGTGGCAGTCGTTCGACGGGTCGGGATCCGCGAGTCGACGATCGCTCGACCGGATCGATCGATCGTCATCTTCGTCGGTTTGATTCGCGCCCACCGCCTGGGCGGTTCGCCAGGAAATTGCTCTCGGCGACTCCTCCGTGATGTCATTCTTGACGAGTGGACGGAATGTTTGCCGAGCGGTAGTTGATGGCAATGATAACTTTTAAGGGTGCCGGGATGACGGAGTATTTGAATGGTTTTGGAATTTCAGGGATGGTTCATTAGCGCCGCGAGCCCCGTAAGCGACTTCGGCGCGGTTAACCGACAGCTGGTTGTTACCATAATCGAGCGGATACCGTTCGCCCGCCAAACTGTTTCGAAGAATCGATAGCACCACTGACACGGCCAGTACGGCCAGCCAACAGTTGTTCCGCCGCACCATCTGCCTCCCGTGACAAACATGTCCTGGTCCTGCAAAAATACGCAGCGTCTCTGTGAATCCACCACATCGCATAATAAGACCTATCGATCTAGTAATCTTATGCTAATCGAGGAGAAACGTATCGAATATCGTTCTCTACGAGATGTACGTGTTTGTTGCACCGAGACGGTTCGAGGCAATTTGGTTGAAACTATTTGAATGGTACAAAAGGGTTAAATTTGATTCGCTCTGTTTGAGAGCGGTTTAATCTATTTGCAGAGGAATGGAAATGTTTGAAGATTAATTATTCATACGTATATTGTGTATGCAATCAACTTAGAGGTTAAGGGTTGAAGCTTTGTATTACAGATACGTGAAGTGCATTAATATCGTGGAGTTTATTTTGAGCTAAGTTATTAATCATGATGCAATAACGAACCAGTAAATATCTCTGCGAGTGTTGCACATTTTCGAAATTACAGAAGAATACCGCATAGTTGGAACTCCGAGCATTACACGTGCATAGTCAAAGCAGGAACTAACCTCGATCAAACATTGGCTATCAGTTAAGCGTGGAATATTACCACTAAATTTCTCGTATCCAAATCGAAGGAGCCAGTGGCCGCAACAGGCGCATACAGAGTCCTGGTGCACCGTTGTACATATTTTAGCATCGGTGTATTGATTAATTGTGTTCAATGCGTTCATATTAAATTCTCCATCACTTCTGATAGTACCTTCAAGTGACTGTAAAAGATTAATACCCTGGAAATCCATTTATTTGAACAGCGTCGGTGGAAATCTCGCTCGTGCGAATGCTTTTTGTAGCCATAATACGTTGATCCGATTACTCTTAGTACAAGCGTTTTCATTTGGTTGGCACGGAGCCAAACTGCGATTTGATCGAGAGTGATTTTCCTAGTTTCTATAAATCAGATTTATCGATCGCCTTTCTATAGACCGATACGATCAGCAGTATCGTTGATGGATCACCCTCGCGCAGTTAATCGAATGAAATTTTAATAATCCGAGAATATGATAGCTTAGGAACGAAGCTATCGCGATGTCGATATAATCTATACAATTGATGCAGAATTAATTACCACTCGGTTAACGCTATCTCGAAAGCCAATATAATCTCTTTAAGCGACATCTTATTGTTGCCAGGCCGCGCAGCGATCCCCTAGTCGCTCTTCCAGAAAATTAACCCCTCGCGCTATAACCGTTGTATCCTATCTAACCGTGGATCGTCGCGATTCAACGCGAGCATCCATTATTTTAACACTGCTTGCGCGTTAATTAGTCCGTTTCGAGGCACGGTCTTTCCTCTTTGTCCAATAAATTTCGCGCGGCTGCGAATCCTGAAGGAAAGCCTCGGAAACGAAGGTTATATTACTTGATCTCCTTTCCGTGCTCGTGTCCAGGTTTGACGCGTTCGTGGGCTAAATATCTGTCGGAACAATGGAGTTACAGGGCTTTAATAAGGCCGTTACTTTATCGAAGGGCTGCCGCGCTCGATAGGATTGAATCGTACGAAATGGACCCCGTTTCGCCCCGTCTCTCGGAGTAGGCACATGCCAGGTTTATTGTCAGATGTATCGACGGAAACGGTGATTTCGCGGGGACAGCGATAGGTTGGTAGGAATCGATCGAGCCCCGTTAAACGGTTATTGGACGATTTAGGTGAGGTAAGCATACTTCCTTGCAGAGCGTATTAAACTTGGTCTTCGATTCTCACGACACTTTCCAGCTTAAATTGACATTTTGGAGGTCTCAGATGTCTTTAATTCAATTATCTTCACGCGTAATTTCAACGGTAACTTTGATTTCCTAATCTTCTCTTATCCGTGGGTGATAATTTGAATGGAATATCCGAAGGATTCATTTTTTACCTTTCAGTTGATGAAATCAGTAATTCACGTTGTAAGTAGTTCATTTCTGTTTTATCGCTTGACGAATTCACTAGAGAATTTGACGGTTTACGGAAAGGAACCAGCATTAGTAAGAAACTTGAAAATTTGTTTGAAAAGAGAGCAACAATAACTGGATATGGTGAATACTGGGTAGTACATATTACTATCTGGATGTGGATTTTGGGAGCGATGCCTTCATCAAGAGAAAATAAGAAGCCAATATTGAAGAGGAAGAGAATAAGAAGAACAGTATGCCGCGGGAAAAATTCAGGGATTCTTCCATTGTTCGTGTTTGAACATTTTTTTCATCTACCCCCGTATTTCGAGGTATAAAGTTAAACTGATAACAAATATTACATACAAGAATGCATGTTTTCGTGAAATTTTATCACGGCAGTCTATCATTATCCTCAACAGCGAAAATTAGTAGCCAATATTGTGTTCCGTTCCTTCTCAACCCCTGAAAGAGAAATTACACTTTCTAAAAGACATTAGACATCCTGTAGAATCCGCAACTGAAGGGGTTACCGTGAATACCTTTCGTGGTGTTAAAATTTGACACGCGTGTGACAGAGATAATCTGTCGTGAATTTATTCAAACGGAATCTGAATTGTCATCTTTTAATGATCGATCTCTTAATCGCGACCAGTAGAAGGAATTCAGCGCGAAGTGATCAGCAAATCCTCATTGTTGGATCGTTTAACTGGTGCATGTAATTACGACTGTATATTGTACATTTGTATCAGCTCCTCGCCCTAATTGGTCTGGTTCGAGCCGCTGACATCTGCATTGTCTATGACAACATATGTTGTCGTAACTTTCTCAATCGTATTCGGGATCCGTTCAATTATACAGGCTTGTATAAGGTACATGTGCGCGAAACAGATGGGTGTGATCACTCCTTGGTTCGATTGAGGAATCCGCGTGGCATTTTTCTAAGGATTTTAATCATTTCGACGAGTTCCATGACGGCGTTTCCACCTGGCATTCAAGTGCTACAAAATATTTTTCGTCAAGCGAATTCCACGGATACAATTTCGAACGTGATCGCGTACGTTCTTTCGTCCGCGAGAAGAAAGAACCCATAGAATGGAGTTCCGCGGCGACGCAGCATCCCCTGCAAGTCAAAAGGGGACCAAGGTGGGAACAAAGGGAATCCTTAATGGCACGCAAAGATCGTCTACTGGCAAATAATTGGAGACAAAAGTCTCCATTCCCGTGACGTGTAAAGTGGATTGATTATTCTTCTGACGATATATCTTTGTTCGATTATACGGAACTGCACTTTAGAAGAGGGAAGTTGTTTTTGTTCTCGATAGGTATCCCTCGTTTACTTTCGAGAACACTCGCTAATAGAGCGATTTTTCCATTTGATGGGTTTACATTGGTTCAGCGGCCGTGCTCCTTTTGTTTCACGAGCGACTTCGCGGCCGGCGCAAGGGTCTCCGCTTTAATCTCCCGCATAGACGGTGAGAATGGACCTTTAATCTTCTCCGAACGATCAGTGCTACCTCTTTTGAAAAGCAAGCAATGTATTGTTAATATTGGATGCTTTCCAACCGACCTTTTAAATCGGCGCTATCATTTAAATTCGCAGCTAGATTGGTCCGTGATCTGTTGGCGAGCTTAACTGCTCCCTTCTTTTTTTGTTTGTCCGCTACGATGTACCACTGTTGATAATCTGTGGCGAACGATGACTGGAATGTGATAAGAGGAATTTTTATCGGGAGCCAGCGAACGATTTTTTCCCAGGGAAAAGCTTCTATAAACACAGCAAGGTTTTATTTCTTACGAAACTTTAATGCTCTTATAATTTCTCTTAAAGTTTTTATTAAAACTCCATGAAGATTTAAGCTGAGTTTTTCTCCCCTCCGCCGATGGGAGGGATCGCGAGATTTTTATTAGAAATTTCGTAGACTGGCTGTAAGCAGCTTTCGTTGTACCTTGGATTTTCTTATCGTCGCGTATAGGAAATGATACCATGAACTATTTGAACTAGAAGTTCGTTGATACAGTTTTATAACGGCCTATAACGCCGTGTAATTGAGGAAGGGTAGCACGTTCGCGTAAGCACACACAACGCGATATAGGACACGAGGAATTCATTTTTCCATTTTCCGCATTGATTGGCAAAGCAGAAAGTCCAAGAAAAAGCGCGAGGTCCTAAGAGGCGACGTTCCAAAGGGGTGGCTAGCGTAGAGTCATAATGCTCGCAGATGTGCCTGCGAACAAAAATTGCGACCAGTGACATTTCGCGTTTGTATCCGCTTCACGGATCTCGAGATTTCGATACTCCTTGACACCGAATGATTCCGCGATTTTCGCAATAAATAGCGGAGTCACGCGTGCATCGTAACGCATCAGCTACCGGTCCTACAAATTCTACACCTAGGAGATGACATACCGAATCTCGGGCCTCTAGAATTTTTTTCATTCAAGTACATATTGTCTATGGGCCACTAGTGACCGCTCCAGGAGTTCGCTCTCCACATATTTCGACTCCCAGAGCCAGACATGCCGTATCTAGTACCCCTAGAATTGACTTCACTTATGTACTGATTCGCTCTGCGCCATTAATAACCAATCCATGAGTTCTACCTCCTTATACGAAACATAGGGTCGGACATATCATGTCTGTGGACCCTAGTATTGGTTTGATTTAAGTATATATTGTCTGTTGGCCATTAACGACCCCTCCAGAAGTTCGTCAACCTCCACTTACTTGACACCTAGGGCCGGATATGCCGTGCCTGGGGCCCCTAATATTGGATTCATTTAAGTACTTATTGGCTCTTGGCCAGTAGTAATCGCTCCAGGAGTTCTATAGCCGACTACTTCGAAACATAGGACCGAACATACTGTAACTGGGGCCACTAGAATTGGATACATTCAACCCCCTATTGAAGCTGTGCTATTACTAACCGCGCCAAGAGATTCCCTGCCACCTAATTCGACACCCGGGGTCCGCGATGCTTTCCAAGGGCCTGTAGTGTTGGTCTCATTTAATTACTTATTGGATCTGGGTCATTCGTAACCCCCTAGCATTTCGTAGCCCGCATATTCAACCCAAGGTATTCCAAACATGATACACTTTATCCGCTCGACAATTATATATAAATACAAACAAATATAACCTAACCCAACAAAACCTAACCTCTCGACGTTAATATTTTATAAAATTCCTGACGTGTCGGCCCCAACTTCTCGGCGGGAACATTATTTACGTCTACAATGTTATATATCCTAACCTAAGGCAACCTAACATCTCGGCAGTAATATTTTACAACATTCCTGACGTATCGGCCACTACTTCTCGTAGGGAACATTATACATAAATAGAATCTAAAATAAATTAACCTAATTCGACGCAGCACTTGTGTAGTAGTGTTTCACAGGATCCCGGGCATGCTGGCCCTACATCGCGGTGGGAACATTATATGCGTCTATAACGTTATATATTATAACTTACGGCAGCCTAACCTCTCGGCGGTAACATTTTACAACGTTCCTGGCGTGTCGGAACCTACATCTCGGTAATAACATTATATACGTCTATAACGTACTATAACCTAACCTAACCCATCTAGCCCCACGATGGTAGTGTTTTAAAGAATCTAAAACGAAACATGACCGCCGAGACCTCAGCTTGCGTTAGGTCCGGTTACATAACGTTTCAGACGTAGATAACGTTCCGACCGAGAAGTATGGGCCGACCCGCCACTAATGTTGTAAAATATTACGAGCGACAGGTTAGGTTGCGTTACGTTAGGTTATATAACGTCATAGAACGTATATAATGTCCACACCGTGAAGCAGGGACTAACCTGCTAGGAATGTTGTTAAATATTACCCTCGAGAGGTTAGGTTGCCTTAGGTTATGACATATAACGTTATAGACGTATATAATGTTCCCACCTAGAAGAAGGGTCTTGCTTGCCAGGAATGTTGTAAAATATTACGTCCGAGATGTACGGTTACCTTAGGTTAGGATATATAACGTTATAGACGTATATAATATTCCCACCCAATACCTAGCAGCTGAAACTTCTGGGCTTTTGTAAAACACTACCACCCAGTGACTAAGTTGTGTCATGCTACGTTATATAACGTTACAAGCGTATATAATGTTCCCACCAAGAAGTAGTGGCCGACATGCCAGGAATGTTGTAAAATATTACATCCGTGATTGTTACATTGGCTTAGGTTAGGATATATAACGTTATAGGCGTATATAATGTCTCCACCGAGAAGGACGGGCCGACACGAAAGGAATGTTGTAAAATATTACCGCCGAGAGGTTAGATTTCCTTATGTTAGGATATATAACGATATTGACGTATATAATTAGCCCGCCGTGAAGTAGAGGCCGACGCGCCAGCAATGTTGTAGAATATCACGGTGGGAATATCATATACGTCTATGACGGTATATATCCTCACCTAAGGCAACCTAACTGCTCGACGGTATTATTTTACAATATACCTCGCGTGTCGGCGTGTTGTACACGGTGGGAACATTATATACGTCTATAGAATAATATAACCTATCCTAACCTATCCTAACAGCATCCCGGGCACGTCGGCCCGTACGTCTCGGTGGGGATATTATATACGGCTATATCGTTATATATCCTAACCTAAGGCAGCCTAACATGTCGGATGTAGTATTTTACAACATTCCTGGTGGGTCGGGCCCTACTTCTCGGTGGGAACATTATATACGTCTATAACGTAATATAACCTAACCTAACCCATCTAACCCTTCGCTGGTATTGTTTTACAGAATCCCGGTCGTGTCGTCCCGTACTTCTGGGTGCGGACATCATATAAGTCTACAACGTTATGTAGCCTAACCTAACCCATCTAGCCCCTAGGTGGTAATGTTTTACTGAATCGCAGTCGTGTCGTACCGAACTTCTCGGTGGGGACATTATATACGTCTATAACGTTGTATATCCCAACCTAAGGCAACCTAACATCTCGGATGTAGTATTTTCTAACAATCCTGGCGGATCGGCCCTTACATCTCGGTGGGAACATTATAAACATCTATAACGTAATATAACCTAACCGAACCCAACTAGAACCTCGCTGATAATGTTTTACAGAATCCCGTTCATGTCGTCCCGTACGCCTCGGTTGGGACCTTATATACGTCTATAGCGTTATATATCCTAACCTAAGGCAGCCGAACCACTCGAATGTAGTATTTTACAACATTCCTGGGCAAGTTGGCCTCTATTTCTCGGTGGGAACATTATATACTTCTATATCGTAATATAACCTAACATAACCCATCTTGCCCCTTGGTAATAATGTTTTACAGAATCCCGGTCGTGTCGGCCCGTACGTCTCGGTTGGGACATTATATACGTCTATAGCGTTATATATCCTAACCTGAGGCAGCGTAACACCTCGGATGTAGTATTTTACAACATTCCTGGCGGGTCGTCGCCTACTTCTCGATGGCGACATTATATACGTCTATAACGTTGTATATCCTAACCTAATGGAACCTAACATCTCGGGTGTAATGTTTTACGTCATTCCTGGCGTGTCGGCCCGTATTTCGCGATGGTAACATTATATACGTCTATAGCGTTATATATCCTAGCCTAAGGCAACCTAACATGTCGAATGTAATAATTTACAACATTCCTGGCGCGTCGGCCGCTACTTCTCGGTGGGAACATTATATGCGTGTATATCGTAATATAACCTAACCTAACCCATCTAGACCCTCGGTGATAATGTTTTACAGAATCCCGGTCTTGTCGGTCCGTCCTTCTCGGTGGGGACATTATATACGTCTATAACGATATATATCCCAACCTAAGGCAATCTAACATCTCGGATGTAGTATTCTCCAACATTCCTGGCGGGTCGGCCCCTACTTCTCGGTGGGAACATTATATACGTCTATAACGTAATATAACCTAACTTAACCCATCTAGCCCATCGCCGGTAATATTTTACAGAATCCCGTTCGTGTCGTACCGTACGTCTCGCTGGGGACATTATATATATCTATAACGTTATATATCCTTTTTTTTTCTTTTTTTTTATCGTGGGGAAACCCTCATGGGTACCTCGGACTTTGGGGACTATCCGAGGTTATGTCGGACTCTTGCCGACTAAAGCCCCACGGTGGCCATCATCTGCGCGTGTCGGACGGGAGCCGGGAACTCTTAACGGTCGACGATCGGCATCCTCCTGCGCTGGGGTCTCCAGTTGACCTTCTGCTCGGCTACTCTTGCCTGTAGCCTGATGTTCTACCATGGTGACGCGCAAAGATATCTGTGTGCGCCAAGCGCCGCTCGTGAGCCACTCACGAGCGGCGCTACGTCAAAGGTACACGTGCAATCACGATCGCAAGCCCAAACATGTGACCATCTGTGCTTACCTTGACGCACAGCTGCCATACTCCTGTTTGCTGCCGTTGCAGCTGCGAGTCTTTCGCAGCTGTGCATCCTTCCGGTCCTGGCCGTCTTGGCCTCTTGTGACGGTACAGCTGCAAGTCTTTCGCAGCTCGTCGTCCTGTCCAATCCCGGTCTTCTTGACCTCTTCGCCGTCTTGGCATCCACTTCGGTCGTCTTGACCTCTTCATCTCTTCGGGCTCTTCTTCGCCCATCTTCCGGATGAAGATAGCCTTTGAGATGAGGTGGTTGGCGGCGAAGTTCCGTTCCCCGATGGGATCTTGGAAGTGACCCCCGTCCGATAACGGGAGTCCTCTATCTTGAAAGGGAACGGGGCAAACGTCAAGGACGCCGACCCCGTAGGCAGCGTTGAGCAGGGACACCGCGCTCCCTTTCGCGCTCGGCGGCCTCCTTCGCGGCCATGACTTTGTCGCAAAACGCCGTCACGGCCCGCCAGTATCTCTCACCTTCGAGCATCTTTGACATGATGCTCTTCAGTGAGAGATTCGACCCTACCTCGACTATCAGTAGTCGATGCAGCCGTTCCCACGCTGGACACCTCTCCAGTGTGTGCTGCGCCGTGTCGTCCTCTTCGCCACAGTGTGGCATGCAGCCGTGTCTTCCTTGCCAATCCTCTGCAGGTACTGACCGAAGCATCCATGTCCGGTCAGTATCTGCGTGGTTCTAAAGCTAAGTAGCCCTCTTCGGCGGTCCACCCACTTATCTAGGATGGTTAGGACCGCTCCGATCGTCCTGTGTTCGGAGCGAGTGGAGAGGTGTCTCTTCCACTCCTCTATCGAAGCCGATCTTACCGCGTCCCTGAGTTCTTTTTTACTCAGGGCTGGTGCGTCATCGTCATCTTCCTGGTCCACGTTTCGAAGCGAATGGTAGACGAACGCATCCTCGCTGACCATGTATTCGATAGACACCAGCCCAGCAAGCGCGGTGGCCACATCGTGTGATACCGTCCTGTATCCTCGTATCGCACGAATGGCCATCCTCCTCCACGCGCTGCGCAGGGACGAGATCCTCTTGTCGGCGTGTCTCCGCTCCGCGATGGAGCTGTACCACACCGGAGCTCCGTACAATGCTATGCCACGGATCACCCCGGCGTATAGTCTTCGCGCCCTCTCGTTAGGGCCCTTCAGGTTGGGCATTATGCGGCTTAGCTTGAGTGCCGCTGTCTCCAACCTGCCGGCAAGTTTCTCTATGTGGCTAGAGAATCTCTAGTCCTCGTCGAGCCGAAGGCCGAGGTAGTTGATGTCTCGGCCCGGCTCGATCCTTGCCGGTCCCACACTTACCGCCACGCGAGGTGTTCCTCTTGTGGGTCTCCTCCGGCTCCGTCTGCTGAAGCACACGATCTCCGTCTTCTGCGGAGCCAGCTCGAGGCCCATCTTCCGGATGCGGTTAGCCACGACTGCCTTTCCCAATTCTGCCCGGCAGGCAGCTCGCGTATCTGTCTTACCGGCGGCGAACACAAACGTGTCGTCTGCGTAGCATATCAGGCGCACGCCCGCCGGCATTGCTGCTGTCAACGCGGCATTGTACCCGATGTTCCACAGGAGCGGTCCTAGCACCGATCCCTGGGGTACGCCACGGTTGACAGGTCTGCTTTGTGGCCCATCCTGGCTATCGTAGACTATCGCCCTGTCGCTGAGATAGTCTACCACCACGTTCCTGATGTGTGGTGGGATTCCATGCCTGTCCAGGGCTGCGTAAATAGCTGGCCATTGCAGGGAGTTGAACGCGTTCTTGATGTCTAACGAGACAGCGTATGTAACTCCCACCCTCGACACAACCATCTCGGTGAGTCTCTTGACTTCACTCACCGCGTCGATCGTGTGTCGACCTGCCCGCCCTGAATCCGTACTGGCAGTCCGCCAGTGCAGGTCCGACGCGCGACAGGTGCTGGACGATTCGTTCGTGTATTATTCTTTCGAACAGCTTTCCTACCTCGTCCTGCAACACTATGGGCCGGAACGCTGATGGTGAATCCTCCGGTTTGCCTTCCTTTCGGAGGAGCACCAACCTGCCGGACTTCCATCTTCGAGGGAGCGTCCCCGCCTTGATGCAGGCTGAGAACAGTCTTCTCAGTCTCGAACCGAGGACGCTCAGCGCCATCGTCCAGACACGGCCGGGTATTCCATCCCGGCCGGGGGCTGTGTTCTTCTTCGCCATCCTCTTGACGGCCCCGGCCAGTTCCTCTTCGGAAACCTCCAACTCCGGTGTCCACCCGTATCGGGCCGCTGCTGGGGGCTCTTCGTTCCCTCCCTCTCCAGCAGCGGGACCTCTAAGGTTTCCGTCAACGGGGGCGCCCATGGTCGCAGTTTGTCCATCACTATCTTGTAGGGACGCCCCCATGGATCCTCTTCGAGAGTTTGGAGGAGTCCATCCAATGCGCGTGCCTTGGACTTCCTGATGGCAGCCTGCAGCTCCTTCTTCTTGTCCCTGTAGCTGTTGTACAGCTGCAAAGTCCTCGTCGCGTCCGAGTTCCTTTTTCTTCTCTCTCTGGTGTACTGGCGGCGCCCAACGGTGCAAGTTGCACGGAGCTGCGCGATCTCTGCGTTCCACCAGTATACTGGACGCTTCGGCGCACTGCCGCGGGCTCTTGGCATGCCCGTGTCGCATACCGCTGTCATCGCGTTGACAAACCAGTCCGCCTCGGTGTTGACATCTTCTATCGGGCTGACCGGCGTCTCCTGCCAGCCTACCGCGAGGATTGCTGCCATCAGGTGGTCTTCCTCGATTCTCCTCAGCGACCACTTCTGGCGGTGGTGATTAGCCTGCCGGGCCGTGTGTGGGACGGAGACATCCATGGAGATGTACAGATGATCGGACAGTGTCTCCTTCTCTTCCACCCTCCATTCTCTAATTTGCCGTGCTGCCTTGCGGTTACCAAAGGAGAGGTCCACGATGCTTTCTCCCTGGTACCGCACGCATGTGCTGGCTGAGCCTTCGTTTAGTAGCGTCAGGCCCAGGCCAGACGCCCAGTCTAGCGTGGCGTGGCCTCTTGCGTCCGTCCTAGATGATCCCCACGCCGTCACGTGCGCATTATAGTCTCCTAGCACTAGGACGGGCGACTCTGCATATCTCGCAACTGTCCGTCCCGTCCTGTCCAACAGGTCTTCGTACTTGCTGATGGACCACCTGGGAGGGGCGTATAGTCCGATAACGGTGAATCCCGCCCAGGTTATCGCGACGAATCCTTCCTCGCGTGCGACCGTCTTGATTGGTCGTACACGTGTCCGTGCAGACTGCACGATCACCACCGAGCCGTCTCTATCTCCTATCCACGCTCGATTGTCGCGGATGGAGTACGGCTCCGCTATCACTGCCAACTCGAAATCGCCGCCCTGTAGTCTTGCTACTACCAGGTCTTGGGCACGGGCAGCATGATTCGAGTTAGTCTGCAGGATACGGCATGGCGTGAATTTTATGCCGTATCCATGGCTTCCTCCTGGCCCTTACCTGCTGGAGTCGTTGTTGCCGGCTCCGCGGTCTTTCCTTCTTCCAGAGCGGTCGCTGGTTCCTTCCTACATGCCGCTGCCGTTACGGCTTCTACAGCCGGCTTGCTGCTCTTTTTCGTAGCTTTAGGCGCCTTGCACACTTCCCCACCAGCCTTGTGGTGTGCTCGTCTGCCTTCAGCCTTGCAGACGATGCATGTGGGCGCAGTTTGCCTGCACTCACTGGCTCTGTTGCCGGACTCACCGCACCTGTAACACAGGTTTGCTGGTACAGCTTTGCTGTACGTGGACAGTTTCCCAGCACTTGAAGCATCGATCCGGTCTCGGCTTTAAAGCCGCCACCCGGATCAAGGACCAACCGATCCTTATTCTGCCGGCATATGCCACTTTCGTGGCAGCGGCGAGGGGACACTGCACCCACATGGTGCCGAGCCCGTTTGACGAGTCCCGTCGTATCCCGGTCCGTATTTCCTCGGCCTTGCATCCTCCTGCGGATGCGATGGCTTCCGCCACTTCTTGTGGCATTATGGAGCCCTCGAGCCCGTAGACCCTCGGGTCTGCCCTCTTGTGAGGCGTCGCGACATATACCTCTCTGTCGCCCAACGCCTCCCTGAGTTTGCCGGCAAGGGCAGCCGCTTTGGCCTCCTTCTCCTTGCCGGTAACTTCTAGGATCAGTCCGCCCGTTCTGGCCTTTTTCGGGCGGACCTCTTCTATGCCCACCTCTGCGAGCTTTACTCGCTGCCGGGCAGCTGTCATCACCTCAGCGTACGTGGCTTTGCTATCCTGAGGGATGGTGAGGACGACGGCTGCTGTTCTGGGAACCTTTCCCAGTGTCGTCCTTGCGTTGCGTTTCGCTGCGCTGACGCGCACCTGCCTCCTTTCCTTCTCAGCGGCGGCCTTTGATGGCTTGCCAGCCGCCGTTTTCTTTCCCCTTCTGCCCAGGACCTTTGTCCAGGGGAGCTCCACCTGCGTGGTTTTCTTCTCCGCAGGGGGGGGGAGGGGCAGGGCGGAGTGCTGCCTGCCACTCGTTTTCCTTCCTCACGGATTCCTCGCGTATCCTCTTCATACGCGCCTCCAAGGAGGACTCGGTTTTCGCAGGTGCCGTTGTTCCTGTTGCGGGTGGGAGGGCCGTCCGTTTGCCCTTAGCGGACTTTAAGGGGGCCTTCCCCTTTTCGACGTCCGTCGTCGTCTCCCCCGTTTTTCTTACCTTTACGAGGAAGGCACGTTTCGCCGCGGTGGGGCGCTCTTTTACGATCATTGCAGTTGTCTGATCCTTCTTCTTCGGAGGGAGTCTCTCCTTAATTCTCCCCCAGATCTTCTCGATCCGTCGATCGAATATTTCCTCGAAGCTTGAAAGGATATTCTTGAGTCCAACCAGTAGGATATCCTCTCTTGCCTCCGTTGTAGGCGGTTCTTCTCGCCTTTCTGGCACCGGGCTCCTCCTCGCCGCTGGTTGGGGGGAAACCCGCTCCTCCACGGCTGCCAGCTTCCTCTTTAGCTTCTCGTTCTCGAGGCGCAGGCTTTCTGCCTGCAGCCTCCACTCTTGGGCTTCAGAGCTCACCGCAGCGGGGTTGCCCTTCGCTCGCTCTGCGAGCTCCAAGAGAGTGGCGCGCAGCGTTCTTGCGCCTACGCGTACTGCCCTCTTCATTGGGCCTTGTAGGTTGCGCGATTTTGCTGCAACCCATTCGATCTTGTTCGCCTCTTTCAAGGCAGTCAGTCCAAGATCTGGCAGTGTGGCCCTTCTAGCCTCCGCCTGCAGCTCCTCGTCTGTCGGCACAGGCTTTGTCGACCTTGCCGGTCGAGGGGGGACGACTGTTGCCCAGTCGATCTCTTCGTCTTCCAGGGCGCTGTCTACGTCAGCGGTGGCAGCTTTCCTTTGCCAGCGCCTTGCGCCCTTCGTGGCTCTCTCGGACAAGGTCGACACCATCGATGTCACAGAGGCGTCCGTGTCATACGCCTCCGTGGTCTGCCTTGCCTCCTTCTGTCCTTTGCTGGACTTAGGGCATGGCCTCGTCGTCATGGATATGATGGAGGCGAGCGACTCATCGGAGTCGCCTCCAACGCTGGACGGATCTCCTGCGCGCCTCTTCTTAGCCGCGAGGCGGCTGTTTCGCCTCTTGAGGGATCGCTCTTCCATCTCGGATGTCGAGTGGTCCTCCGATCTTGCCGAGAATAGACAGCTGGGGCCTGGCCCTTTTCCACAGGCTGGAGCCTGTGGCTGTATGAAATAGTCGGCGTAGTCCATTTTGGGATTACCCCTGCCAGACATGTTCGCTTCCCTCTTCGTGTTTCTGTTCGTGTTCGTGTTCCTCAGTTTTGCACGAAACTTCACGAAAAACACATTTGTTTGTCGCGTAGGTATTATTGAACCGTCGGTAAGTTACCGGCACACTCCTCCGCCGAGTGGCCTGGTTTGCCCTGTGCACGGTCCGACAGTCGCTAAATGTACGCGCGCACTCTTTACCAACACTCGGTCCGCGAATTTTGCGGTTACCTATCGAAGGTTATCGAGGGTGGATGTAGTTTTCGACCGTCCATAAGTCACCACCTGGTGCCTGTTCGCAGAGACCGAGGAGGTGTCAATTATAGTTTATCGGCCACCGATAGACACCACGGACACAAAAAAATCACCCTCGGTCGGAAATTGTCCGGTTACCGACCGTTCAGTTACCGACAGCAGAGCTGTCGGTAAGTTACCACGTACTGCACTCACTCGTTTCGACCGAGGAACTGTCAGTTACTGTTTATTGGCCGTCGATGAGTACGCAAAACGCTGCAGTTTAATCCGCGGCCGGCAATTGTTAAGTTACCGACTGCCCGGTTACCGATGCTGGGTTCGCCCGACCGTCGGTAATGCCTCCGTCTCAAAACCCGACTTTCGGGTTGTTGCTTGGTTTGTTTTAACCAACAATACCCTAAACTAACAACCAATATCGTGGCAATCGGTGTTTTTGCAAAATTACCAACCGCACGGTTATCGACCGCAGGTGGTACCGCTGCTGTCGGTAATTCGAAATTTTTCAGTTCCCGCTGCGTTTATTTCAGTTATTATTTGTTGAAAACGCACTACACCTTCGTGAACGATCAATTTCGCACGGCTGGCAGGAAAAAACGGCGAGAAATTCCAATTCGTGCGACCGGAATGTTACCTACGACGGTCGGCAAACTTTACCGACCGTGAGCTGTCAAACTCTTGCAAGAATTGATTTTTGACTTGTTTATTACCGCATGCACTGTTTCTACGTGTCCAATAAACAATTCTACGTCCACTCACTGGCACACGGTGCAACCTTGGTAGAGTTGCTGCAAAATTTTCACCTCCGTCAACTATGTTCCGTGGTGGCAGCACTACTCGGTTCCACTTCGCCAAAATTTACTGTTTTTTACTGTTTTTAACAGTTTTTCCGCCTCGTAATTGCACAAAATCAGTGTCTATTGTCACTTCACACCCGATTATGGCAATTTCCGCACCGAAAAAGGCCTATTTCCAATTCTTGATTTTTCGCCACGTGCACGTGTTCCCACACAAAGGAGTGACGTCACACGTCACTCCTATTTCACTTAAAATCGCTTATTTTCACTTTTTTAAGCGTTTTTTCACCACGAATAAGTTTATTTCTAGTGTCTGTGGTCACTTTACACATTCTCGTCGTAAATTCACACGCACAAACGGTCAATTTTCAAAGTTTATTGCCGTATATGACAACACGTGTTTTCACGCAGCAAAACAAAGTGTTACACTTTTTCACCGTTTTTCCACCTTTTCACTGAACTTCACTTCACTACACTTACCTAGCGGATCCTCTTCACCTCCTGGAACACCCTCAGCTCCGCTCAAACCCTGAAATTCGCGAAACGTGCCCCGAAGCGCGTACCGTACGGCAGCAAACGCGTCACCACGTGCAAATCGAACAAAGACGCGCACGTATTATGCTCGATTTGCCTCCTACTCGCGACTTTAACGTGAGATTTTCGTCTCAACGCGTAGTTTCGCGTACCCGTAACGTGCCAAAAACAAGTTTTGACACGAAACTCGCCATCTTCCTCGAAAATTAGAACGGATTTCAGAGAGCTATCGTACGCACGTCCGTCAGCTTACTCGTCCGCCATGCGAATCTCTCATAACGTTATATATCCTAACCTAAGGCAACCTAACATCTCGAATGTAGTGTTTTAGAACATTCCAGGCGGGTCGGCCCCTACTTCTCCGTGGGAACATTATATACGTCATTACCGTAATATAACCTAACCTAACCCATCTACACCCTCGGTGATAATGTTTTACAGAATCCCGGTCTTGTCGGCCCCCACATCTCGGTGGTAACATTATATACGTCTATAACGATATATATCCAAACCTAAGGGAACCTAACATCTCGGATGTAATATTTTACAACATTCCTGGCATGTGGGTCCCTACTTCTCGGTGGGAATATTATATACGTCTATATCGTTGTATATCCTAACCTAAAGCAACCTAACATCTGGGATGTAATATTATACAAGATTCCAGGAATGTCGGTCCCCAAGTCGCGGTAGGAACATTATATACGTCTATAACGATATATATCCAAACCGAAGAGAACCTAACATCTCGGATGTAATATTTTACAACATTCCTGGCTTGTCGTCGCCTGCTTCTCGATGGGGACATAATATACGTCTATAACGTTGTATATCCTAACCTAACGCAACCTAACATCTCGGATGTAATATTTTACAACATTCCTGGCATGTCGGTCCCTACATCTCGGTGGGAACATACTATACGTCTATAACTTTGTATATCCTAACCTAAGGGAACCTAACATCTCGGGTGTAATATTTTACAACATTCCTGACGCGTCGGCCCCTATTTTTCAGTGGGAACATTATATACGTCTATAACGTTATATATTCTAGCCTAAGGCAACCTAATATGTCGAATGTAAAATTTTACAACATTCCTGGCGTGTCGTCGCCTACTTCTCGATGGGGACATTATATACATCTATAACATTGTATATCCTAACCTAAGGCAACCTAACATCTCGGATGTAATATTTTACAACATTCTGGCGTGTCGTCGACTGCTTCTCGATGGGGAGATTATATACGTCTATAACGTTGTATATCCTAACCTAACGCAACCTAACATTTGGGATGTAATATTTTACAACATTCCTTGCATGTCGCTGCCTACGTCTCGGTGGGAACATACTATACGACTATAACGTTGTATATCCTAACATATGGGAACCTAACATCTCGGGTGTAATATTTTACAACATTCCTGACGCGTCGGCCCCTATTTTTCAGTGGGAACATTATATACGTCTATAACGTTGTATATCCTAACCTAACGCAACCTAACATCTCGGATGTAATATTTGACAACATTCCTGGCGTGTTAGCTCGCACTTCTCGCAAGAAACATCATATACGTCTATAGCTGTATATATCCTAAACGAAGGCAACCTAATATCTCGGATGTAATATTTTACAACATTCCTGGCGCGTCGGCCCCTACTTTCAGGTGGGAACGTTATATACGTCTATAACGATATATATGCTGTCGTAAGGCAACATAACATCTCGGATGTAATATTTTACAACATTCCTGACGCGTCGGCCCCTATTTTTCAGTGGGAACATTATATACGTCTATAACGTTATATATACTAGCCTAAGGCAACCTAACATGTCGAATGTAAAATTTTACAACATTCCTGGCGTGTCGTCGCCTACTTCTCGATGGGGACATTATATACATCTATAACATTGTATATCCTAACCTAAGGCAACCTAACATCTCGGATGTAATATTTTACAACACTCTGGCGTGTCGTCGACTGCTTCTCGATGGGGAGATTATATACGTCTATAACGTTGTATATCCTAACCTAACGCAACCTAACATCTCGGATGTAATATTTGACAACATTCCTGGCGTGTTAGCTCGCACTTCTCGCAAGAAACATCATATACGTCAATAGCTGTATATATCCTAAACGAAGGCAACCTAATATCTCGGATGTAATATTTTACAACATTCCTGGCGCGTCGGCCCCTACTTTCAGGTGGGAACGTTATATACGTCTATAACGATATATATCCTGTCGTAAGGCAACATAACATCTCGGATGTAATATTTTACAACATTCCTGACGCGTCGGCCCCTATTTTTCAGTGGGAACATTATATACGTCTATAACGTTATATATACTAGCCTAAGGCAACCTAACATGTCGAATGTAAAATTTTACAACATTCCTAGCGTGTCGTCGCCTGCTTCTCGATGGGGACATTATATACGTCTATATCGTTGTATATCCTAACCTAAAGCAACCTAACATCTGGGATGTAATATTATACAAGATTCCTGGCATGTCGGTCCCCAAGTCTCGGTAGGAACATTATATACGTCTATAACGATATATATCCAAACCGAAGGGAACCTAACATCTCGGATGTAATATTTTACAACATTCCTGGCGTGTCGTAGCCTGCTTCTCGACGGGGACATAATATACGTCTATAAGGTTGTATATCCTAACCTAACGCAAACTAACATTTGGGATGTAATATTTTACAACATTCCTTGCATGTCGCTGCCTACGTCTCGGTGGGAACATTATATGCGTCTATAACGATATATATCCTAACGTAAGGCAACCTAACACCTCCGATGTAATAGTTGACAACATTCCTGGCGTGTAGGCCCGTACTTCTCGGTGGGAACATTGTATACGTCTATAACGTTATATATCCTAGCCTAAGGCGACCTAACATGTCGAATGTAAAATTATACAACATTCCTGGCGTGTCGTCGCCTACTTCTCGATGGGGACATTATATACATCTATAACATTGTATATCCTAACCTAAGGCAACCTAACATCTCGGATGTAATATTTTTCAACATCCTGGCGTGTCGTCGACTGCTTCTCGATGGGGAGATTATATACGTCTATAACGTTGTATATCCTAACCTTACGCAACCTAACATCTCGGATGTAATATTTGACAACATTCCTGGCGTGTTAGCTCGCACTTCTCGCAAGAAACATCATATACGTCTATAGCTGTATATATCCTAAACGAAGGCAACCTAATATCTCGGATGTAATATTTTACAACATTCCTGGCGCGTCGGCCCCTACTTTCAGGTGGGAACGTTATATACGTCTATAACGATATATATCCTGTCGTAAGGCAACATAACATCTCGGATGTAATATTTTACAACATTCCTGGCGTGTCGTCGCCCGCTTCTCGATGGGGACATTATATACGTCTATAACGTTGTATATCCTAACCTAAAGCAACCTCACATCTAGGATGTAATATTTTACAAGATTCCTGGCATGTCTGTCCCAACGTCTCGGTGGGAACATTATATACGTCTATAAAGATATATACCCTAACCTAAGGCAACCTAACATCTCGGATGTAATATTTTACAACATTCCTGGCGTGTCGTCGCCTACTTCTGGATGGGGACATTATATACATCTATAACGTTATATGTCCTAACCTAACGCAACCTATCATCTCGGATGTAATATTTTATAACATGCCTGGCATGTCGGTCCCTACTTCTCGGTGGAAACATTGTATACGTCTATAACGGTATATATCCTAACCTAAGGCAATCTAACATCTCGGATGTAATAGTTGACAACATTCCTGTCGTGTAGGCCCGTACTTCTCGGTGGGAACATTGTATACGTCTATAACGTTATATATCCTAGCCTAAGGCGACCTAGCATGTCGAATGTAATATTTTACAACATCCTGGCGTGTCGTCGCCTACTTCTCGATGGGGACATTATATACATCTATAACATTGTATATCCTAACCTAAGGCAACCTAACATCTCGGATGTAATATTTTACAACATTCTGGCGTGTCGTCGACTGCTTCTCGATGGGGAGATTATATACGTCTATAACGTTGTATATCCTAACCTAACGCAACCTAACATCTCGGATGTAATATTTGACAACATTCCTGGCGTGTTAGCTCGCACTTCTCGCAAGAAACATCATATACGTCTATAGCTGTATATATCCTAAACGAAGGCAACCTAATATCTCGGATGTAATATTTTACAACATTCCTGGCGCGTCGGCCCCTACTTTCAGGTGGGAACGTTATATACGTCTATAACGATATATATCCTGTCGTAAGGCAACATAACATCTCGGATGTAATATTTTACAACATTCCTGACGCGTCGGCCCCTATTTTTCAGTGGGAACATTATATACGTCTATAACGTTATATATACTAGCCTAAGGCAACCTAACATGTCGAATGTAAAATTTTACAACATTCCTGGCGTGTCGTCGCCTACTTCTCGATGGGGACATTATATACATCTATAACATTGTATATCCTAACCTAAGGCAACCTAACATCTCGGATGTAATATTTTACAACACTCTGGCGTGTCGTCGACTGCTTCTCGATGGGGAGATTATATACGTCTATAACGTTGTATATCCTAACCTAACGCAACCTAACATCTCGGATGTAATATTTGACAACATTCCTGGCGTGTTAGCTCGCACTTCTCGCAAGAAACATCATATACTTCTATAGCTGTATATATCTTAAACGAAGGCAACCTAATATCTCGGATGTAATATTTTACAACATTCCTGGCGCGTCGGCCCCTACTTTCAGGTGGGAACGTTATATACGTCTATAACGATATATATCCTGTCGTAAGGCAACATAACATCTCGGATGTAATATTTTACAACATTCCTGGCATGTCGGTCCCTATATCTCGGTGGGAACATACTATACGTATATAACGTTGTATATCCTAACCTAAGGAAACCTAATATCTCGGATGTAATAGTTGACAACATTCCTGGCGTGTAGGCCCGTACTTCACGGTGGGAACATTGTATACGTCTGTAACGTTATATATCCTAGCCTAAGGCGACCTAGCATGTCGAATGTAATATTTTACATCATTCCTGGCGTGCCGTCGCCTGCTTCTCGATGGGAACATTATATACGTCTATAACGTTGTGTATCCTAACCTAACGCAACCTAACATCTGGGATGTAATATTCCTGGCGTGTCGTCGCCTACTTCTGGATGGGGAGCTTATATACGTCTATAACGTTATATATACTAACCTAAGGCAACCTAGCATCTCGGATGTAATAGTTGACAACATTCCTGGCGTGTCCGCCCGTACTTCTCGGTGGGAACATTATATACGTCTATAACGTTATATATCCTAGCCTAAGGCAACATAACATGTCGAATGTAATATTTTACAGCATTCCGGGCGTGTCGTCGCCTGCTTCTCGATGGGGACATAATATACGTCTATAACGTTGTATATCCTAACATAACGCAACCTAACATCTGGGATGTAATATTTTACAACATTCCTGGCGTGTCGTCGCCTGCTTCTGGATGGGGACATAATATACGTCTATAACGTTGTATATCCTGACCTAACGCAACCTAACATCTGGGATGTAATATTTTACAACATTCCTGGAGTGTCGTCGCCTACTTCTGGATAGGGTCATTATATACATCTATAACATTGTATATCCTAACCTAAGGCAACCTATCATCTCGGATGTAATATTTTATAACATGCCTGGCATGTCGGTCCCTACTTCTCGGTGGAAACATTGTATACGTCTATAACGGTATATATCCTAACCTAAGGCAATCTAACATCTCGGATGTAATAGTTGACAACATTCCTGGCGTGTAGGCCCGTACTTCTCGGTGGGAACATTGTATACGTCTATAACGTTATATATCCTAGCCTAAGGCGACCTAGCATGTCGAATGTAATATTTTACAACATTCTGGCGTGTCGTCGACTGCTTCTCGATGGGGAGATTATATACGTCTATAACGTTGTATATCCTAACCTAACGCAAACTAACATTTGGGATGTAATATTTTACAACATTCCTTGCATGTCGCTGCCTACGTCTCGGTGGGAACATTATATGCGTCTATAACGATATATATCCTAACGTAAGGCAACCTAAAACCTCCGATGTAATAGTTGACAACATTCCTGGCGTGTAGGCCCGTACTTCTCGGTGGGAACATTGTATACGTCTATAACGTTATATATCCTAGCCTAAGGCGACCTAACATTTCGAATGTAAAATTTTACAACATTCCTGGCGTGTCGTCGCCTACTTCTATATGGGGACATTATATACATCTATAACATTGTATATCCTAACCTAAGGCAACCTAACATCTCGGATGTAATATTTTACAACATTCTGGCGTGTCGTCGACTGCTTCTCGATGGGGAGATTATATACGTCTATAACGTTGTATATCCTAACCTAACGCAACCTAACATCTCGGATGTAATATTTGACAACATTCCTGGCGTGTTAGCTCGCACTTCTCGCAAGAAACATCATATACGTCTATAGCTGTATATATCCTAAACGAAGGCAACCTAATATCTCGGATGTAATATTTTACAACATTCCTGGCGCGTCGGCCCCTACTTTCAGGTGGGAACGTTATATACGTCTATAACGATATATATCCTGTCGTAAGGCAACATAACATCTCGGATGTAATATTTTACAACATTCCTGGCGTGTCGTCGCCCGCTTCTCGATGTGGACATTATATACGTCTATAACGTTGTATATCCTAACCTAAAGCAACCTCACATCTGGGATGTAATATTTTACAAGATTCCTGGCATGTCTGTCCCCACGTCTCATTGGGAACATTATATACGTCTATAAAGATATATACCCTAACCTAAGGCAACCTAACATCTCGGATGTAATATTTTACAACATTCCTGGCGTGTCGTCGCCTACTTCTGGATGGGGACATTATATACATCTATAACGTTATATGTCCTAACCTAAGGGAACCAAACATCTCGGGTGTAATATTTTACAACATTCCTGGCATGTCGGTCCCTACATCTCGGTGGGAACATACTATACGTCTATAACGTTGTATATCCTAACCTAAGGGAACCTAACATCCCGGGTGTAATATTTTACAACATTCCTGACGCGTCGGCCCTTTTTTTCAGTGGGAACATTATATACGTCTACAACGTTATATATTCTAGCCTAAGGCAACCTAACATGTCGAATGTAAAATTTTACAACATTCCTGGCGTGTCGTCGCCTACTTCTCGATGGGGACATTATATACATCTATAACATTGTATATCCTAACCTAAGGCAACCTAACATCTCGGATGTAATATTTTACAACATTCTGGCGTGTCGTCGACTGCTTCTCGATGGGGAGATTATATACGTGTATAACGTTGTATATCCTAACCTAACGCAACCTAACATTTGGGATGTAATATTTTACAACATTCCTTGCATGTCGGTGCCTACATCTCGGTGGGAACATACTATACGACTATAACGTTGTATATCCTAACATATGGGAACCTAACATCTCGGGTGTAATATTTTACAACATTCCTGACGCGTCGGCCCCTATTTTTCAGTGGGAACATTATATACGTCTATAACGTTATATATTCTAGCCTAAGGCAATCTAACATGTCGAATGTAAAATTTTAAACATTCCTGGCGTGTCGTCGCCTACTTCTCGATGGGGACATTATATACATCTATAACCTTGTATATCCTAACCTAAGGCAGCCTAACATTTCGGATGTAATATTTTACAGCATTCCTGGCATGTCGGTCCCTACATCTCGGTGGGAATATACTATACGTCTATAACGTTGTATATACTACCCTAAGGGAACCTAACATCTCGGATGTAATAGTTGAAAACATTCCTGGCGTGTAGGCCCGTACTTCTCGGTGGGAACATTGTATACGTCTGTAACGTTATATATCCTAGCCTAAGGCGACCTAGCATGTCGAATGTAATATTTTACATCATTCCTGGCGTGCCGTCGCCTGCTTCTCGATGGGAACATTATATACGTCTATAACGTTGTGTATCCTAACCTAACGCAACCTAACATCCGGGATGTAATATTCCTGGCGTGTCGTCGCCTACTTCTGGATGGGGAGCTTATATACGTCTATAACGTTATATATACTAACCTAAGGCAACCTAGCATCTCGGATGTAATAGTTGACAACATTCCTGGCGTGTCCGCCCGTACTTCTCGGTGGGAACATTATATACGTCTATAACGTTATATATCCTAGCCTAAGGCAACATAACATGTCGAATGTAATATTTTACAGCATTCCGGGCGTGTCGTCGCCTGCTTCTCGATGGGGACATAATATACGTCTATAACGTTGTATATCCTAACATAACGCAACCTAACATCTGGGATGTAATATTTTACAATATTCCTGGCGTGTCGTCGCCTGCTTCTGGATGGGGACATAATATACGTCTATAACGTTGTATATCCTTACCTAACGCAACCTAACATCTGGGATGTAATATTTTACAACATTCCTGGAGTGTCGTCGCCTACTTCTGGATAGGGTCATTATATACATCTATAACATTGTATATCCTAACCTAAGGCAACCTATCATCTCGGATGTAATATTTTATAACATGCCTGGCATGTCGGTCCCTACTTCTCGGTGGAAACATTGTATACGTCTATAACGGTATATATCCTAACCTAAGGCAATCTAACATCACGGATGTAATAGTTGACAACATTCCTGGCGTGTAGGCCCGTACTTCTCGGTGGGAACATTGTATACGTCTATAACGTTATATATCCTAGCCTAAGGCGACCTAGCATGTCGAATGTAATATTTTACAACATTCTGGCGTGTCGTCGACTGCTTCTCGATGGGGAGATTATATACGTCTATAACGTTGTATATCCTAACCTAACGCAAACTAACATTTGGGATGTAATATTTTACAACATTCCTTGCATGTCGCTGCCTACGTCTCCGTGGGAACATTATATGCGTCTATAACGATATATATCCTAACATAAGGCAACCTAACACCTCCGATGTAATAGTTGACAACATTCCTGGCGTGTAGGCCCGTACTTCTCGGTTGGAACATTGTATACGTCTATAACGTTATATATCCTAACCTAAGGCAACCTAACATCTCGGATGTAATATTTTACAACATTCTGGCGTGTCGTCGACTGCTTCTCGATGGGGAGATTATATACGTCTATAACGTTGTATATCCTAACCTAACGCAACCTAACATCTCGGATGTAATATTTGACAACATTCCTGGCGTGTTAGCTCGCACTTCTCGCAAGAAACATCATATACGTCTATAGCTGTATATATCCTAAACGAAGGCAACCTAATATCTCGGATGTAATATTTTACAACATTCCTGGCGCGTCGGCCCCTACTTTCAGGTGGGAACGTTATATACGTCTATAACGATATATATCCTGTCGTAAGGCAACATAACATCTCGGATGTAATATTTTACAACATTCCTGGCGTGTCGTCGCCCGCTTCTCGATGGGGACATTATATACGTCTATAACGTTGTATATCCTAACCTAAAGCAACCTCACATCTGGGATGTAATATTTTACAAGATTCCTGGCATGTCTGTCCCCACGTCTCATTGGGAACATTATATACGTCTATAAAGATATATACCCTAACCTAAGGCAACCTAACATCTCGGATGTAATATTTTACAACATTCCTGGCGTGTCGTCGCCTACTTCTGGATGGGGACATTATATACATCTATAACGTTATATGTCCTAACCTAAGGGAACCAAACATCTCGGGTGTAATATTTTACAACATTCCTGGCATGTCGGTCCCTACATCTCGGTGGGAACATACTATACGTCTATAACGTTGTATATCCTAACCTAAGGGAACCTAACATCCCGGGTGTAATATTTTACAACATTCCTGACGCGTCGGCCCTTTTTTTCATTGGGAACATTATATACGTCTATAACGTTATATATTCTAGCGTAAGGCAACCTAACATGTCGAATGTAAAATTTTACAACATTCCTGGCGTGTCGTCGCATACTTCTCGATGGGGACATTATATACATCTATAACATTGTATATCCTAACCTAAGGCAACCTAACATCTCGGATGTAATATTTTACAACATTCTGGCGTGTCGTCGACTGCTTCTCGATGGGGAGATTATATACGTCTATAACGTTATATATCCTAACCTAACGCAACCTAACATTTGTGATGTAATATTTTACAACATTCCTTGCATGTCGGTGCCTACATCTCGGTGGGAACATACTATACGACTATAACGTTGTATATCCTAACATATGGGAACCTAACATCTCGGGTGTAATATTTTACAACATTCCTGGAGTGTCGTCGCCTACTTCTGGATAGGGTCATTATATACATCTATAACATTGTATATCCTAACCTAAGGCAACCTATCATCTCGGATGTAATATTTTATAACATGCCTGGCATGTCGGTCCCTACTTCTCGGTGGAAACATTGTATACGTCTATAACGGTATATATCCTAACCTAAGGCAATCTAACATCTCGGATGTAATAGTTGACAACATTCCTGTCGTGTAGGCCCGTACTTCTCGGTGGGAACATTGTATACGTCTATAACGTTATATATCCTAGCCTAAGGCGACCTAGCATGTCGAATGTAATATTTTACAACATTCTGGCGTGTCGTCGACTGCTTCTCGATGGGGAGATTATATACGTCTATAACGTTGTATATCCTAACCTAACGCAAACTAACATTTGGGATGTAATATTTTACAACATTCCTTGCATGTCGCTGCCTACGTCTCGGTGGGAACATTATATGCGTCTATAACGATATATATCCTAACGTAAGGCAACCTAAAACCTCCGATGTAATAGTTGACAACATTCCTGGCGTGTAGGCCCGTACTTCTCGGTGGGAACATTGTATACGTCTATAACGTTATATATCCTAGCCTAAGGCGACCTAACATGTCGAATGTAAAATTTTACAACATTCCTGGCGTGTCGTCGCCTACTTCTATATGGGGACATTATATACATCTATAACATTGTATATCCTAACCTAAGGCAACCTAACATCTCGGATGTAATATTTTACAACATTCTGGCGTGTCGTCGACTGCTTCTCGATGGGGAGATTATATACGTCTATAACGTTGTATATCCTAACCTAACGCAACCTAACATCTCGGATGTAATATTTGACAACATTCCTGGCGTGTTAGCTCGCACTTCTCGCAAGAAACATCATATACGTCTATAGCTGTATATATCCTAAACGAAGGCAACCTAATATCTCGGATGTAATATTTTACAACATTCCTGGCGCGTCGGCCCCTACTTTCAGGTGGGAACGTTATATACGTCTATAACGATATATATCCTGTCGTAAGGCAACATAAGATCTCGGATGTAATATTTTACAACATTCCTGGCGTGTCGTCGCCCGCTTCTCGATGGGGACATTATATACGTCTATAACGTTGTATATCCTAACCTAAAGCAACCTCACATCTGGGATGTAATATTTTACAAGATTCCTGGCATGTCTGTCCCCACGTCTCATTGGGAACATTATATACGTCTATAAAGATATATACCCTAACCTAAGGCAACCTAACATCTCGGATGTAATATTTTACAACATTCCTGGCGTGTCGTCGCCTACTTCTGGATGGGGACATTATATACATCTATAACGTTATATGTCCTAACCTAAGGGAACCAAACATCTCGGGTGTAATATTTTACAACATTCCTGGCATGTCGGTCCCTACATCTCGGTGGGAACATACTATACGTCTATAACGTTGTATATCCTAACCTAAGGGAACCTAACATCCCGGGTGTAATATTTTACAACATTCCTGACGCGTCGGCCCTTTTTTTCAGTGGGAACATTATATACGTCTACAACGTTATATATTCTAGCCTAAGGTAACCTAACATGTCGAATGTAAAATTTTACAACATTCCTGGCGTGTCGTCGCCTACTTCTCGATGGGGACATTATATACATCTATAACATTGTATATCCTAACCTAAGGCAACCTAACATCTCGGATGTAATATTTTACAACATTCTGGCGTGTCGTCGACTGCTTCTCGATGGGGAGATTATATACGTCTATAACGTTGTATATCCTAACCTAACGCAAACTAACATTTGGGATGTAATATTTTACAACATTCCTTGCATGTCGCTGCCTACGTCTCGGTGGGAACATTATATGCGTCTATAACGATATATATCCTAACGTAAGGCAACCTAACACCTCCGATGTAATAGTTGACAACATTCCTGGCGTGTAGGCCCGTACTTCTCGGTGGGAACATTGTATACGTCTATAACGTTGTATATCCTAGCCTAAGGCGACCTAACATGTCGAATGTAAAATTTTACAACATTCCTGGCGTGTCGTCGCCTACTTCTCGATGGGGACATTATATACATCTATAACATTGTATATCCTAACCTAAGGCAACCTAACATCTCGGATGCAATATTTTACAACATTCTGGCGTGTCGTCGACTGCTTCTCGATGGGGAGATTATATACGTCTATAACGTTGTATATCCTAACCTAACGCAACCTAACATTTGGGATGTAATATTTTACAACATTCCTTGCATGTCGGTGCCTACATCTCGGTGGCAACATACTATACGACTATAACGTTGTATATCCTAACATATGGGAACCTAACATCTCGCGTGTAATATTTTACAACATTCCTGACGCGTCGGCACCTATTTTTCAGTGGGAACATTATATACGTCTATAACGTTATATATTCTAGCCTAAGGCAATCTAACATGTCGAATGTAAAATTTTAAACATTCCTGGCGTGTCGTCGCCTACTTCTCGATGGGGACATTATATACATCTATAACCTTGTATATCCTAACCTAAGGCAGCCTAACATCTCGGATGTAATATTTTACAGCATTCCTGGCATGTCGGTCCCTACATCTCGGTGGGAATATACTATACGTCTATAACGTTGTATATACTACCCTAAGGGAACCTAACATCTCGGATGTAATAGTTGAAAACATTCCTGGCGTGTAGGCCCGTACTTCTCGGTGGGAACATTGTATACGTCTGTAACGTTATATATCCTAGCCTAAGGCGACCTAGCATGTCGAATGTAATATTTTACATCATTCCTGGCGTGTCGTCGCCTGCTTCTCGATGGGAACATTATATACGTCTATAACGTTGTGTATCCTAACCTAACGCAACCTAACATCTGGGATGTAATATTCCTGGCGTGTCGTCGCCTACTTCTGGATGGGGAGCTTATATACGTCTATAACGTTATATATACTAACCTAAGGCAACCTAGCATCTCGGATGTAATAGTTCACAACATTCCTGGCGTGTCCGCCCGTACTACTCGGTGGGAACATTATATACGTCTATAACGTTATATATATTAGCCTAAGGCAACATAACATGTCGAATGTAATATTTTACAGCATTCCGGGCGTGTCGTCGCCTGCTTCTCGATGGGGACATAATATACGTCTATAACGTTGTATATCCTAACATAACGCAACCTAACATCTGGGATGTAATATTTTACAACATTCCTGGCGTGTCGTCGCCTGCTTCTGGATGGGGACATAATATACGTCTATAACGTTGTATATCCTTACCTAACGCAACCTAACATCTGCGATGTAATATTTTACAACATTCCTGGCGTGTCGTCGCCTACTTCTCGATGGGGACATTATATACATCTATAACATTGTATATCCTAACCTAAGGCAACCTAACATCTCGGATGTAATATTTTACAACATTCTGGCGTGTCGTCGCCCGCTTCTCGATGGGGACATTATATACGTCTATAACGTTGTATATCCTAACCTAAAGCAACCTCACATCTGGGATGTAATATTTTACAAGATTCCTGGCATGTCTGTCCCCACGTCTCATTGGAAACATTATATACGTCTATAAAGATATATACCCTAACCTAAGGCAACCTAACATCTCGGATGTAATATTTTACAACATTCCTGGCGTGTCGTCGCCTACTTCTGGATGGGGACATTATATACATCTATAACGTTATATGTCCTAACCTAAGGGAACCAAACATCTCGGGTGTAATATTTTACAACATTCCTGGCATGTCGGTCCCTACATCTCGGTGGGAACATACTATACGTCTATAACGTTGTATATCCTAACCTAAGGGAACCTAACATCCCGGGTGTAATATTTTACAACATTCCTGACGCGTCGGCCCTTTTTTTCAGTGGGAACAGTATATACGTCTACAACGTTATATATTCTAGCCTAAGGCAACCTAACATGTCGAATGTAAAATTTTACAACATTCCTGGCGTGTCGTCGCCTACTTCTCGATGGGGACATTATATACATCTATAACATTGTATATCCTAACCTAAGGCAACCTAACATCTCGGATGTAATATTTTACAACATTCTGGCGTGTCGTCGACTGCTTCTCGATGGGGAGATTATATACGTCTATAACGTTGTATATCCTAACCTAACGCAACCTAACATTTGGGATGTAATATTTTACAACATTCCTTGCATGTCGGTGCCTACATCTCGGTGGGAACATACTATACGACTATAACGTTGTATATCCTAACATATGGGAACCTAACATCTCGGGTGTAATATTTTACAACATTCCTGACGCGTCGGCCCCTATTTTTCAGTGGGAACATTATATACGTCTATAACGTTATATATTCTAGCCTAAGGCAATTTAACATGTCGAATGTAAAATTTTAAACATTCCTGGCGTGTCGTCGCCTACTTCTCGATGGGGACATTATATACATCTATAACCTTGTATATCCTAACCTAAGGCAGCCTAACATCTCGGATGTAATATTTTACAGCATTCCTGGCATGTCGGTCCCTACATCTCGGTGGGAATATACTATACGTCTATAACGTTGTATATACTACCCTAAGGGAACCTAACATCTCGGATGTAATAGTTGAAAACATTCCTGGCGTGTAGGCCCGTACTTCTCGGTGGGAACATTGTATACGTCTGTAACGTTATATATCCTAGCCTAAGGCGACCTAGCATGTCGAATGTAATATTTTACATCATTCCTGGCGTGCCGTCGCCTGCTTCTCGATGGGAACATTATATACGTCTATAACGTTGTGTATTCTAACCTAACGCAACCTAACATCTGGGATGTAATATTCCTGGCGTGTCGTCGCCTACTTCTGGATGGGGAGCTTATATACGTCTATAACGTTATATATACTAACCTAAGGCAACCTAGCATCTCGGATGTAATAGTTCACAACATTCCTGGCGTGTCCGCCCGTACTACTCGGTGGGAACATTATATACGTCTATAACGTTATATATATTAGCCTAAGGCAACATAACATGTCGAATGTAATATTTTACAGCATTCCGGGCGTGTCGTCGCCTGCTTCTCGATGGGGACATAATATACGTCTATAACGTTGTATATCCTAACATAACGCAACCTAACATCTGGGATGTAATATTTTACAACATTCCTGGCGTGTCGTCGCCTGCTTCTGGATGGGGACATAATATACGTCTATAACGTTGTATATCCTTACCTAACGCAACCTAACATCTGCGATGTAATATTTTACAACATTCCTGGCGTGTCGTCGCCTACTTCTCGATGGGGACATTATATACATCTATAACATTGTATATCCTAACCTAAGGCAACCTAACATCTCGGATGTAATATTTTACAACATTCTGGCGTGTCGTCGACTGCTTCTCGATGGGGAGATTATATACGTCTATAACGTTGTATATCCTAACCTAAGGGAACCTAACATCCCGGGTGTAATATTTTACAACATTCCTGACGCGTCGGCCCTTTTTTTCAGTGGGAACATTATATACGTCTATAACGTTATATATTCTAGCCTAAGGCAACCTAACATGTCGAATGTAAAATTTTACAACATTCCTGGCGTGTCGTCGCCTACTTCTCGATGGGGACATTATATACATCTATAACATTGTATATCCTAACCTAAGGCAACCTAACATCTCGGATGTAATATTTTACAACATTCTGGCGTGTCGTCGACTGCTTCTCGATGGGGAGATTATATACGTCTATAACGTTGTATATCCTAACCTAACGCAACCTAACATTTGGGATGTAATATTTTACAACATTCCTTGCATGTCGGTGCCTACATCTCGGTGGGAACATACTGTACGACTATAACGTTGTATATCCTAACATATGGGAACCTAACATCTCGGGTGTAATATTTTACAACATTCCTGGAGTGTCGTCGCCTACTTCTGGATAGGGTCATTATATACATCTATAACATTGTATATCCTAACCTAAGGCAACCTATCATCTCGGATGTAATATTTTATAACATGCCTGGCATGTCGGTCCCTACTTCTCGGTGGAAACATTGTATACGTCTATAACGGTATATATCCTAACCTAAGGCAACCTAACATCTCGGATGTAATAGTTGACAACATTCCTGGCGTGTAGGCCCGTACTTCTCGGTGGGAACATTGTATACGTCTATAACGTTATATATTCTAGCCTAAGGCGACCTAGCATGTCGAATGTAATATTTTACAACATTCTGGCGTGTCGTCGACTGCTTCTCGATGGGGAGATTATATACGTCTATAACGTTGTATATCCTAACCTAACGCAAACTAACATTTGGGATGTAATATTTTACAACATTCCTTGCATGTCGCTGCCTACGTCTCGGTGGGAACATTATATGCGTCTATAACGATATATATCCTAACGTAAGGCAACCTAACACCTCCGATGTAATAGTTGACAACATTCCTGGCGTGTAGGCCCGTACTTCTCGGTGGGAACATTGTATACGTCTATAACGTTATATATCCTAGCCTAAGGCGACCTAACATGTCGAATGTAAAATTTTACAACATTCCTGGCGTGTCGTCGCCTACTTCTCGATGGGGACATTATATACATCTATAACATTGTATATCCTAACCTAAGGCAACCTAACATCTCGGATGTAATATTTTACAACATTCTGGCGTGTCGTCGACTGCTTCTCGATGGGGAGATTATATACGTCTATAACGTTGTATATCCTAACCTAACGCAACCTAACATTTGGGATGTAATATTTTACAACATTCCTTGCATGTCGGTGCCTACATCTCGGTGGGAACATACTATACGACTATAACGTTGTATATCCTAACATATGGGAACCTAACATCTCGGGTGTAATATTTTACAACATTCCTGACGCGTCGGCCCCTATTTTTCAGTGGGAACATTATATACGTCTATAACGTTATATATTCTAGCCTAAGGCAATCTAACATGTCGAATGTAAAATTTTAAACATTCCTGGCGTGTCGTCGCTTACTTCTCGATGGGGACATTATATACATCTATAACCTTGTATATCCTAACCTAAGGCAGCCTAACATCACGGATGTAATATTTTACAGCATTCCTGGCATGTCGGTCCCTACATCTCGGTGGGAATATACTATACGTCTATAACGTTGTATATACTACCCTAAGGGAACCTAACATCTCGGATGTAATAGTTGAAAACATTCCTGGCGTGTAGGCCCGTACTTCTCGGTGGGAACATTGTATACGTCTGTAACGTTATATATCCTAGCCTAAGGCGACCTAGCATGTCGAATGTAATATTTTACATCATTCCTGGCGTGTCGTCGCCTGCTTCTCGATGGGAACATTATATACATCTATAACATTGTATATCCTAACCTAAGGCAACCTAACATCTCGGATGTAATATTTTACAACATTCTGGCGTGTCGTCGACTGCTTCTCGATGGGGAGATTATATACGTCTATAACGTTGTATATCCTAACCTAACGCAACCTAACATTTGGGATGTAATATTTTACAACATTCCTTGCATGTCGGTGCCTACATCTCGGTGGGAACATACTATACGACTATAACGTTGTATATCCTAACATATGGGAACCTAACATCTCGGGTGTAATATTTTACAACATTCCTGACGCGTCGGCCCCTATTTTTCAGTGGGAACATTATATACGTCTATAACGTTATATATTCTAGCCTAAGGCAATCTAACATGTCGAATGTAAAATTTTAAACATTCCTGGCGTGTCGTCGCCTACTTCTCGATGGGGACATTATATACATCTATAACCTTGTATATCCTAACCTAAGGCAGCCTAACATCTCGGATGTAATATTTTACAGCATTCCTGGCATGTCGGTCCCTACATCTCGGTGGGAATATACTATACGTCTATAACGTTGTATATACTACCCTAAGGGAACCTAACATCTCGGATGTAATAGTTGAAAACATTCCTGGCGTGTAGGCCCGTACTTCTCGGTGGGAACATTGTATACGTCTGTAACGTTATATATCCTAGCCTAAGGCGACCTAGCATGTCGAATGTAATATTTTACATCATTCCTGGCGTGCCGTCGCCTGCTTCTCGATGGGAACATTATATACGTCTATAACGTTGTGTATTCTAACCTAACGCAACCTAACATCTGGGATGTAATATTCCTGGCGTGTCGTCGCCTTCTTCTGGATGGGGAGCTTATATACGTCTATAACGTTATATATACTAACCTAAGGCAACCTAGCATCTCGGATGTAATAGTTCACAACATTCCTGGCGTGTCCGCCCGTACTACTCGGTGGGAACATTATATACGTCTATAACGTTATATATATTAGCCTAAGGCAACATAACATGTCGAATGTAATATTTTACAGCATTCCGGGCGTGTCGTCGCCTGCTTCTCGATGGGGACATAATATACGTCTATAACGTTGTATATCCTAACATAACGCAACCTAACATCTGGGATGTAATATTTTACAACATTCCTGGCGTGTCGTCGCCTGCTTCTGGATGGGGACATAATATACGTCTATAACGTTGTATATCCTTACCTAACGCAACCTAACATCTGCGATGTAATATTTTACAACATTCCTGGCGTGTCGTCGCCTACTTCTCGATGGGGACATTATATACATCTATAACATTGTATATCCTAACCTAAGGCAACCTAACATCTCGGATGTAATATTTTACAACATTCTGGCGTGTCGTCGACTGCTTCTCGATGGGGAGATTATATACGTCTATAACGTTGTATATCCTAACCTAAGGGAACCTAACATCCCGGGTGTAATATTTTACAACATTCCTGACGCGTCGGCCCTTTTTTTCAGTGGGAACATTATATACGTCTATAACGTTATATATTCTAGCCTAAGGCAACCTAACATGTCGAATGTAAAATTTTACAACATTCCTGGCGTGTCGTCGCCTACTTCTCGATGGGGACATTATATACATCTATAACATTGTATATCCTAACCTAAGGCAACCTAACATCTCGGATGTAATATTTTACAACATTCTGGCGTGTCGTCGACTGCTTCTCGATGGGGAGATTATATACGTCTATAACGTTGTATATCCTAACCTAACGCAACCTAACATTTGGGATGTAATATTTTACAACATTCCTTGCATGTCGGTGCCTACATCTCGGTGGGAACATACTATACGACTATAACGTTGTATATCCTAACATATGGGAACCTAACATCTCGGGTGTAATATTTTACAACATTCCTGGAGTGTCGTCGCCTACTTCTGGATAGGGTCATTATATACATCTATAACATTGTATATCCTAACCTAAGGCAACCTATCATCTCGGATGTAATATTTTATAACATGCCTGGCATGTCGGTCCCTACTTCTCGGTGGAAACATTGTATACGTCTATAACGGTATATATCCTAACCTAAGGCAACCTAACATCTCGGATGTAATAGTTGACAACATTCCTGGCGTGTAGGCCCGTACTTCTCGGTGGGAACATTGTATACGTCTATAACGTTATATATCCTAGCCTAAGGCGACCTAGCATGTCGAATGTAATATTTTACAACATTCTGGCGTGTCGTCGACTGCTTCTCGATGGGGAGATTATATACGTCTATAACGTTGTATATCCTAACCTAACGCAAACTAACATTTGGGATGTAATATTTTACAACATTCCTTGCATGTCGCTGCCTACGTCTCGGTGGGAACATTATATGCGTCTATAACGATATATATCCTAACGTAAGGCAACCTAACACCTCCGATGTAATAGTTGAAAACATTCCTGGCGTGTCGTCGCCTGCTTCTGGATGGGGACATAATATACGTCTATAACGTTGTATATCCTTACCTAACGCAACCCAACGTCTGGGATGTAATATTTTACAACATTCCTGGCGTGTCGTCGCCTACTTCTCGATGGGGACATTATATACATCTATAACATTGTATATCCTAGCCTAAGGCGACCTAGCATGTCGAATGTAATATTTTGCAACATTCTGGCGTGTCGTCGACTGCTTCTCGATGGGGAGCTTATATACGTCTATAACGTTGTATATCCTAACCTAACGCAAACTAACATTTGGGATGTAATATTTTACAACATTTCTTGCATGTCGCTGCCTACGTCTCGGTGGGAACGTTATATGCGTCTATAACGATATATATCCTAACGTAAGGCAACCTAACACCTCCGATGTAATAGTTGACAACATTCCTGGCGTGTAGGCCCGTACTTCTCGGTGGGAACATTGTATACGTCTATAACGTTATATATCCTAGCCTAAGGCGACCTAACATGTCGAATGTAAAATTTTACATCATTCCTGGCGTGTCGTCGCCTACTTCTCGATGGGGACATTATATACATCTATAACATTGTATATCCTAACCTAAGGCAACCTAACATCTCGGATGTAATATTTTACAACATTCTGGCGTGTCGTCGACTGCTTCTCGATGGGGAGATTATACACGTCTATAACGTTGTATATCCTAACCTAACGCAACCTAACATCTCGGATGTAATATTTGACAACATTCCTGGCGTGTTAGCTCGCACTTCTCGCAAGAAACATCATATACGTCTATAGCTGTATATATCCTAAACGAAGGCAACCTAATATCTCGGATGTAATATTTTACAACATTCCTGGCGCGTCGGCCCCTACTTTCAGGTGGGAACGTTATATACGTCTATAACGATATATATCCTGTCGTAAGGCAACATAACATCTCGGATGTAATATTTTACAACATTCCTGGCGTGTCGTCGCCCGCTTCTCGATGGGGACATTATATACGTCTATAACGTTGTATATCCTAACCTAAAGCAACCTCACATCTGGGATGTAATATTTTACAAGATTCCTGGCATGTCTGTCCCCACGTCTCATTGGGAACATTATATACGTCTATAAAGATATATACCCTAACCTAAGGCAACCTAACATCTCGGATGTAATATTTTACAACATTCCTGGCGTGTCGTCGCCTACTTCTGGATGGGGACATTATATACATCTATAACGTTATATGTCCTAACCTAAGGGAACCAAACATCTCGGGTGTAATATTTTACAACATTCCTGGCATGTCGGTCCCTACATCTCGGTGGGAACATACTATACGTCTATAACGTTGTATATCCTAACCTAAGGGAACCTAACATCCCGGGTGTAATATTTTACAACATTCCTGACGCGTCGGCCCTTTTTTTCAGTGGGAACATTATATACGTCTATAACGTTATATATTCTAGCCTAAGGCAACCTAACATGTCGAATGTAAAATTTTACAACATTCCTGGCGTGTCGTCGCCTACTTCTCGATGGGGACATTATATACATCTATAACATTGTATATCCTAACCTAAGGCAACCTAACATCTCGGATGTAATATTTTACAACATTCTGGCGTGTCGTCGACTGCTTCTCGATGGGGAGATTATATACGTCTATAACGTTGTATATCCTAACCTAACGCAACCTAACATTTGGGATGTAATATTTTACAACATTCCTTGCATGTCGGTGCCTACATCTCGGTGGGAACATACTGTACGACTATAACGTTGTATATCCTAACATATGGGAACCTAACATCTCGGGTGTAATATTTTACAACATTCCTGGAGTGTCGTCGCCTACTTCTGGATAGGGTCATTATATACATCTATAACATTGTATATCCTAACCTAAGGCAACCTATCATCTCGGATGTAATATTTTATAACATGCCTGGCATGTCGGTCCCTACTTCTCGGTGGAAACATTGTATACGTCTATAACGGTATATATCCTAACCTAAGGCAACCTAACATCTCGGATGTAATAGTTGACAACATTCCTGGCGTGTAGGCCCGTACTTCTCGGTGGGAACATTGTATACGTCTATAACGTTATATATTCTAGCCTAAGGCGACCTAGCATGTCGAATGTAATATTTTACAACATTCTGGCGTGTCGTCGACTGCTTCTCGATGGGGAGATTATATACGTCTATAACGTTGTATATCCTAACCTAACGCAAACTAACATTTGGGATGTAATATTTTACAACATTCCTTGCATGTCGCTGCCTACGTCTCGGTGGGAACATTATATGCGTCTATAACGATATATATCCTAACGTAAGGCAACCTAACACCTCCGATGTAATAGTTGACAACATTCCTGGCGTGTAGGCCCGTACTTCTCGGTGGGAACATTGTATACGTCTATAACGTTATATATCCTAGCCTAAGGCGACCTAACATGTCGAATGTAAAATTTTACAACATTCCTGGCGTGTCGTCGCCTACTTCTCGATGGGGACATTATATACATCTATAACATTGTATATCCTAACCTAAGGCAACCTAACATCTCGGATGTAATATTTTACAACATTCTGGCGTGTCGTCGACTGCTTCTCGATGGGGAGATTATATACGTCTATAACGTTGTATATCCTAACCTAACGCAACCTAACATTTGGGATGTAATATTTTACAACATTCCTTGCATGTCGGTGCCTACATCTCGGTGGGAACATACTATACGACTATAACGTTGTATATCCTAACATATGGGAACCTAACATCTCGGGTGTAATATTTTACAACATTCCTGACGCGTCGGCCCCTATTTTTCAGTGGGAACATTATATACGTCTATAACGTTATATATTCTAGCCTAAGGCAATCTAACATGTCGAATGTAAAATTTTAAACATTCCTGGCGTGTCGTCGCTTACTTCTCGATGGGGACATTATATACATCTATAACCTTGTATATCCTAACCTAAGGCAGCCTAACATCACGGATGTAATATTTTACAGCATTCCTGGCATGTCGGTCCCTACATCTCGGTGGGAATATACTATACGTCTATAACGTTGTATATACTACCCTAACGGAACCTAACATCTCGGATGTAATAGTTGAAAACATTCCTGGCGTGTAGGCCCGTACTTCTCGGTGGGAACATTGTATACGTCTGTAACGTTATATATCCTAGCCTAAGGCGACCTAGCATGTCGAATGTAATATTTTACATCATTCCTGGCGTGTCGTCGCCTGCTTCTCGATGGGAACATTATATACGTCTATAACGTTATATATCCTAGCCTAAGGCAACATAACATGTCGAATGTAATATTTTACAGCATTCCGGGCGTGTCGTCGCCTGCTTCTCGATGGGGACATAATATACGTCTATAACGTTGTATATCCTAACATAACGCAACCTAACATATGGGATGTAATATTTTACAACATTCCTGGCGTGTCGTCGCCTGCTTCTGGATGGGGACATAATATAAGTCTATAACGTTGTATATCCTTACCTAACGCAACCTAACATCTGGGATGTAATATTTTACAACATTCCTGGAGTGTCGTCGCCTACTTCTGGATATGGTCATTATATACATCTATAACATTGTATATCCTAACCTAAGGCAACCTATCATCTCGGATGTAATATTTTATAACATGCCTGGCATGTCGGTCCCTACTTCTCGGTGGAAACATTGTATACGTCTATAACGGTATATATCCTAACCTAAGGCAACCTAACATCTCGGATGTAATAGTTGACAACATTCCTGGCGTGTAGGCCCGTACTTCTCGGTGGGAACATTGTATACGTCTATAACGTTATATATCCTAGCCTAAGGCGACCTAGCATGTCGAATGTAATATTTTACAACATTCTGGCGTGTCGTCGACTGCTTCTCGATGGGGAGATTATATACGTCTATAACGTTGTATATCCTAACCTAACGCAAACTAACATTTGGGATGTAATATTTTACAACATTCCTTGCATGTCGCTGCCTACGTCTCGGTGGGAACATTATATGCGTCTATAACGATATATATCCTAACGTAAGGCAACCTAACACCTCCGATGTAATAGTTGACAACATTCCTGGCGTGTAGGCCCGTACTTCTCGGTGGGAACATTGTATACGTCTATAACGTTATATATCCTAGCCTAAGGCGACCTAACATGTCGAATGTAAAATTTTACAACATTCCTGGCGTGTCGTCGCCTACTTCTCGATGGGGACATTATATACATCTATAACATTGTATATCCTAACCTAAGGCAACCTATCATCCGGGATGTAATATTTTACAACATTCCTGGCGTGTCGTCGCCTACTTCTCGATGGGAAGATTATATACGTCTATAACGTTGTGTATCCTAACCTAACGCAACCTAACATCTGGGATGTAATATTCCTGGCGTGTCGTCGCCTACTTCTGGATGGGGAGATTATATACGTCTATAACGTTATATATCCCAACCTAAGGCAACCTAACATCTCGGATTTAATAGTTGACAACATTCCTGGCGTGTCGTCGCCTACTTCTCGATGGGGACATTATATACGTCTATAACGTTGTGTATCCTAACCTAACGCAACCTATCATCTCGGATGTAATATTTTATAACATGCCTGGCATGTCGGTCCCTACTTCTCGGTGGAAACATTGTATACGTCTATAACGGTATATATCCTAACCTAAGGCAACCTAACATCTCGGATGTAATAGTTGACAACATTCCTGGCGTGTAGGCCCGTACTTCTCGGTGGGAACATTGTATACGTCTATAACGTTATATATCCTAGCCTAAGGCGACCTAGCATGTCGAATGTAATATTTTACAACATTCTGGCGTGTCGTCGACTGCTTCTCGATGGGGAGATTATATACGTCTATAACGTTGTATATCCTAACCTAACGCAAACTAACATTTGGGATGTAATATTTTACAACATTCCTTGCATGTCGCTGCCTACGTCTCGGTGGGAACATTATATGCGTCTATAACGATATATATCCTAACGTAAGGCAACCTAACACCTCCGATGTAATAGTTGACAACATTCCTGGCGTGTAGGCCCGTACTTCTCGGTGGGAACATTTTATACGTCTATAACGTTATATATCCTAGCCTAAGACGACCTAACATGTCGAATGTAAAATTTTACAACATTCCTGGCGTGTCGTCGCCTACTTCTCGATGGGGACATTATATACATCTATAACATTGTATATCCTAACCTAAGGCAACCTAACATCTCGGATGTAATATTTTACAACATTCTGGCGTGTCGTCGACTGCTTCTCGATGGGGAGATTATATACGTCTATAACGTTGTATATCCTAACCTAACGCAACCTAACATTTGGGATGTAATATTTTACAACATTCCTTGCATGTCGGTGCCTACATCTCGGTGGGAACATACTATACGACTATAACGTTGTATATCCTAACATATGGGAACCTAACATCTCGGGTGTAATATTTTACAACATTCCTGACGCGTCGGCCCTTTTTTTCAGTGGGAACATTATATACGTCTATAACGTTATATATTCTAGCCTAAGGCAATCTAACATGTCGAATGTAAAATTTTAAACATTCCTGGCGTGTCGTCGCCTACTTCTCGATGGGGACATTATATACATCTATAACCATGTATATCCTAACCTAAGGCAGCCTAACATCTCGGATGTAATATTTTACAGCATTCCTGGCATGTCGGTCCCTACATCTCGGTGGGAATATACTATACGTCTATAACGTTGTATATACTACCCTAAGGGAACCTAACATCTCGGATGTAATAGTTGAAAACATTCCTGGCGTGTAGGCCCGTACTTCTCGGTGGGAACATTGCATACGTCTGTAACGTTATATATCCTAGCCTAAGGCGACCTAGCATGTCGAATGTAATATTTTACATCATTCCTGGCGTGTCGTCGCCTGCTTCTCGATGGGAACATTATATACGTCTATAACGTTGTGTATCCTAACCTAACGCAACCTAACATCTGGGATGTAATATTCCTGGCGTGTCGTCGCCTACTTCTGGATGGGGAGCTTATATACGTCTATAACGTTATATATACTAACCTAAGGCAACCTAGCATCTCGGATGTAATAGTTGACAACATTCCTGGCGTGTCGTTATATATCCTAGACTAAAACAGCCTAACATATCGGATGTAATATTTTACAACTTTCTGGCGTGTCGTCGCCTCCTTCTCCATGGGGACATTATATACGTCTATAACCTTGTATATACTAACCTAACGCAACCTTACATCTGGGATGTAATATTTTACAACATTCCTGGCGTGTCGTCGCCTACTTCTGGATGGGGACATTATATACATCTATAACGTCATATATCCTAACCTAAGGGAACCTAACATCTCGGGTGTATATATTTTACAACATTCCTGTCGTGTCGTCGCCTGCTTCTCGATGGGGACATTCTATACGTCTATAACGTTGTATATCCTAACCTAAGGGAACCTAACATCTCGGGTGTAATATTTTAGAACATTCCTGACGCGTCAGACCCTATTTCTCGGTGGGAACATTATATACGTCTATAACGTTATATATCCTAGCCTAAGGCAACCTAACTTGTAGAATGTAATATTTTACAACATTCCTGGCGTGTCGTCGCCTACTTCCCGATGGGGACAATATATACATCTATAACGTTGTATATCCTAACCTAAGGCAACCTAACATCTCGGATGTAGTATTTTACAACATTCCTGGCATGTCGGTCCCTACTTCTCGGTGGGAACATTGTGTACGTCTATAACGATATATATCCTAGCCTAAGGCAACCTGACATGTCGAATGTAATATTTTACTACATTCCTGTCGTGTCGTCGCCTGCTTCTCGATGGGGACATTATATACGTCTATAACGTTGTATATTCTAACCTATCGCAACCTAACATCAGGGATGTAATATTTTACAACATTCCTGGCGCGTCGTCGCCTACTTCTGGATGGGGACATTATATACATCTATAACGTCATATATCCTAACCTAAGGGAACCTAACATCTCGGGTGTAATATTTTACAACATTCCTGTCGTGTCGTCGCCTGCTTCTCGATGGGGACATTCTATACGTCTATAACGTTGTATATCCTAACCTAAGGGAACCTAACATCTCGGGTGTAATATTTTAGAACATTCCTGACGCGTCAGTCCCTATTTCTCGGTGGGAACATTATATAGGTCTATAACGTTATATATCCTAGCCTAAGGCAACCTAACATGTAGAATGTAATATTTTACAACATTCCTGGCGTGTCGTCGCCTACTTCTCGATGGGGACAATATATACATCTATAACGTTGTATATCCTAACCTAAGGCAACCTAACATCTCGGTTGTAGTATTTTACAACATTCCTGGTATGTCGGGCCCTACTTCTCGGTGGGAACATTGTATACGTCTATAACGATATATATCCTAGCCTAAGGCAACCTAACATGAAGGAATGTAATATTTTAGAACATTCCTGACGTGTCGTCGCCTGCTTCTCGATGGGGACATTCTATACGTCTATAACGTTGTATATCCTAACCTAAGGGAACCTAACATCTCGGGTGTAATATTTTAGAACATTCCTGACGCGTCAGTCCCTATTTCTCGGTGGGAACATTATATACGTCTATAACGTTATATATCCTAGCCTAAGGCAACCCAACTTGTAGAATGTAATATTTTACAACATTCCTGTCGTGTCGTCGCCTACTACTCGATGGGGACATTATATACATCTATAACGTTTTATATCATAACCTAATGCAACCTAACACCTCGGATGTAATATTTTACAACATTCCTGGCATGTCGGTCCCTACTTCTCGGTGGGAGCATACTATATGTCTATAACGCTGTATATCCTAACCTAAGGGAACCTAACATCTCGGATGTAATATTTTAAAACTTTCCTGGCATGTCGGTCCCTACTTCTCGGTGGGAGCATACTATATGTCTATAACGTTGTATATCCTAACCTAAGGGAACCTAACATCTCGGATGATATATTTTAAAACTTTCCTGGCATGTCGGACCCTACGTCTCGGTGGGATCATTATATACGTCTATAACGATATATATCCTAACCTAAGGCAACCTAACATCTCGGATGTAATATTTTACAACATTCCTGGCATGTCGGTCACTAGGTCTCGGTGGGAACATTATATACGTCTGTAACGATATATACCCTAACCTAAGGCAACCTAACATCTCGGATTTAATATTTTACAACATTCCTGGCATGTAGGTCCCTACTTCTCGGTGGGAACATTATATACGTCTATAACGTTATATATCCTAGCCTACGGCAACCTAACTTGTCGAATGTAATATTTTACAACATTTCTGGCGTGTCGTCGCCTACTTCTCGATGGGGACATTATATACATCTATAACGTTTTATATCCTAACCTAAGGCAACCTAACATCTCGGATGTAATATTTTACAACATTCTGGCGTGTCGCCGCCTTCTTCTCGATGGGGACATTATATACGTCTATAACGTTGTATATACTAACCTAACGCAACCTAACATCTGGGATGTAATATTTTACAACATTCCTGGCATGTCGGTCCCTACGTCTCCGTGGGTACATTATATACGTCTGTAACGTTGTATATCCTAACCTAACGCAACCTAACGTCTGGGATGTAATATTTTAAAACAATCCTGGTATGTCGGTAACTACGTCTCGGTGGGAACATTATATACGTCTATAACGATATATATCCTAACCTAAGGCGACCTAACACCTCGGATGTAATATTTTACAACATTCCTGGCATGTCGGTCCCTACGTCTCCGTGGGTACATTATATACGTCTGTAACGTTGTATATCCTAACCTAACGCAACCTAACGTCTGGGATGTAATATTTTAAAACAATCCTGGTATGTCGGTAACTACGTCTCGGTGGGAACATTATATACGTCTATAACGATATATATCCTAACCTAAGGCGACCTAACACCTCGGATGTAATATTTTACAACATTCCTGGCATGTCGGTCCCTACGTCTCCGTGGGTACATTATATACGTCTGTAACGTTGTATATCCTAACCTAACGCAACCTAACGTCTGGGATGTAATATTTTAAAACATTCCTGGCATGTCGGTCCCTACGTCTCGGTGGGAACATTATATACGTCTATAACGTTATATATGCTAGCCTAAGGCAACCTAACATTTCGAATGTAATATTTTACAACATTCCTGGCGTGTCGTCGCCTACTTCTCGATGGGGACATTATATACATCTATAACGTTGTATATCATAACCTAAGGCAACCTAACATCTCGGATGTAATATTTTACAACATTCCTGGTATGTCGGGCCCTACTTCTCGGTGGGAACATTGTATACGTCTATAACGTTATATATCCTAGCCTAAGGCAACCTAACATCTCGGATGAAATATTTTACAACATTCCTGGCGCTTCGGCTGCTACTTTTCGGTGGGAACATTATATACGTCTATAACGTTACATATCCTAACGTATGGCAACATAACAGCTCGGATGTTATATTTTACAACATTCCTGCCGTGTCGTCGCCTGCTTCTCGATGGGGACATTATATACGTCTATAACGTTGTATATCCTAACCTAACGCAACCTAACATCTCGGATGTAATATTTTACAACATTCTGGCGTGTCGTCGCCTGCTTCTCCATGGGGACATTATATACGTCTATAACCTTGTATATACTAACCTAACGCAACCAAACATCTGGGATGTAATATTTTACAACATTCCTGGCGTGTCGTCGCCTACTTCTGGATGGGGACATTATATACATCTATAACGTCATATATCCTAACCTAAGGGAACCTAACATCTCGGGCGTAATATTTTACAACTTTCCTGGCGTGTCGTTGCCTACTTCTCGATGGGGACATTATATACATCTATAACGTTGTATATCATAACCTAAGGCAACCTAACATCTCGGATGTAATATTTTACAACATTCCTGGTATGTCGGGCCCTACTTCTCGGTGGGAACATTGTATACGTCTATAACGTTATATATCCTAGCCTAAGGCAACCTAACTTGTAGAATGTAATATTTTACAACATTCCTGGCGTGCCGTCGCCTACTTCCCGATGGGGACAATATATACATCTATAACGTTGTATATCCTAACCTAAGGCAACCTAACATCTCGGATGTAGTATTTTACAACATTCCTGGCATGTCGGTCCCTACTTCTCGGTGGGAACATTGTGTACGTCTATAACGATATATATCCTAGCCTAAGGCAACCTGACATGTCGAATGTAATATTTTACTACATTCCTGTCGTGTCGTCGCCTGCTTCTCGATGGGGACATTATATACGTCTATAACGTTGTATATTCTAACCTATCGCAACCTAACATCAGGGATGTAATATTTTACAACATTCCTGGCGCGTCGTCGCCTACTTCTGGATGGGGACATTATATACATCTATAACGTCATATATCCTAACCTAAGGGAACCTAACATCTCGGGTGTAATATTTTACAACATTCCTGTCGTGTCGTCGCCTGCTTCTCGATGGGGACATTCTATACGTCTATAACGTTGTATATCCTAACCTAAGGGAACCTAACATCTCGGGTGTAATATTTTAGAACATTCCTGACGCGTCAGTCCCTATTTCTCGGTGGGAACATTATATACGTCTATAACGTTATATATCCTAGCCTAAGGCAACCTAACATGTAGAATGTAATATTTTACAACATTCCTGGCGTGTCGTCGCCTACTTCTCGATGGGGACAATATATACATCTATAACGTTGTATATCCTAACCTAAGGCAACCTAACATCTCGGTTGTAGTATTTTACAACATTCCTGGTATGTCGGGCCCTACTTCTCGGTGGGAACATTGTATACGTCTATAACGATATATATCCTAGCCTAAGGCAACCTAACATGAAGGAATGTAATATTTTAGAACATTCCTGACGTGTCGTCGCCTGCTTCTCGATGGGGACATTCTATACGTCTATAACGTTGTATATCCTAACCTAAGGGAACCTAACATCTCGGGTGTAATATTTTAGAACATTCCTGACGCGTCAGTCCCTATTTCTCGGTGGGAACATTATATACGTCTATAACGTTATATATCCTAGCCTAAGGCAACCCAACTTGTAGAATGTAATATTTTACAACATTCCTGTCGTGTCGTCGCCTACTACTCGATGGGGACATTATATACATCTATAACGTTTTATATCATAACCTAATGCAACCTAACACCTCGGATGTAATATTTTACAACATTCCTGGCATGTCGGTCCCTACTTCTCGGTGGGAGCATACTATATGTCTATAACGCTGTATATCCTAACCTAAGGGAACCTAACATCTCGGATGTAATATTTTAAAACTTTCCTGGCATGTCGGTCCCTACTTCTCGGTGGGAGCATACTATATGTCTATAACGTTGTATATCCTAACCTAAGGGAACCTAACATCTCGGATGATATATTTTAAAACTTTCCTGGCATGTCGGACCCTACGTCTCGGTGGGATCATTATATACGTCTATAACGATATATATCCTAACCTAAGGCAACCTAACATCTCGGATGTAATATTTTACAACATTCCTGGCATGTCGGTCACTAGGTCTCGGTGGGAACATTATATACGTCTGTAACGATATATACCCTAACCTAAGGCAACCTAACATCTCGGATTTAATATTTTACAACATTCCTGGCATGTAGGTCCCTACTTCTCGGTGGGAACATTATATACGTCTATAACGTTATATATCCTAGCCTACGGCAACCTAACTTGTCGAATGTAATATTTTACAACATTTCTGGCGTGTCGTCGCCTACTTCTCGATGGGGACATTATATACATCTATAACGTTTTATATCCTAACCTAAGGCAACCTAACATCTCGGATGTAATATTTTACAACATTCTGGCGTGTCGCCGCCTTCTTCTCGATGGGGACATTATATACGTCTATAACGTTGTATATACTAACCTAACGCAACCTAACATCTGGGATGTAATATTTTACAACATTCCTGGCATGTCGGTCCCTACGTCTCCGTGGGTACATTATATACGTCTGTAACGTTGTATATCCTAACCTAACGCAACCTAACGTCTGGGATGTAATATTTTAAAACAATCCTGGTATGTCGGTAACTACGTCTCGGTGGGAACATTATATACGTCTATAACGATATATATCCTAACCTAAGGCGACCTAACACCTCGGATGTAATATTTTACAACATTCCTGGCATGTCGGTCCCTACGTCTCCGTGGGTACATTATATACGTCTGTAACGTTGTATATCCTAACCTAACGCAACCTAACGTCTGGGATGTAATATTTTAAAACAATCCTGGTATGTCGGTAACTACGTCTCGGTGGGAACATTATATACGTCTATAACGATATATATCCTAACCTAAGGCGACCTAACACCTCGGATGTAATATTTTACAACATTCCTGGCATGTCGGTCCCTACGTCTCCGTGGGTACATTATATACGTCTGTAACGTTGTATATCCTAACCTAACGCAACCTAACGTCTGGGATGTAATATTTTAAAACATTCCTGGCATGTCGGTCCCTACGTCTCGGTGGGAACATTATATACGTCTATAACGTTATATATGCTAGCCTAAGGCAACCTAACATGTCGAATGTAATATTTTACAACATTCCTGGCGTGTCGTCGCCTACTTCTCGATGGGGACATTATATACATCTATAACGTTGTATATCATAACCTAAGGCAACCTAACATCTCGGATGTAATATTTTACAACATTCCTGGTATGTCGGGCCCTACTTCTCGGTGGGAACATTGTATACGTCTATAACGTTATATATCCTAGCCTAAGGCAACCTAACATCTCGGATGAAATATTTTACAACATTCCTGGCGCTTCGGCTGCTACTTTTCGGTGGGAACATTATATACGTCTATAACGTTACATATCCTAACGTATGGCAACATAACAGCTCGGATGTTATATTTTACAACATTCCTGCCGTGTCGTCGCCTGCTTCTCGATGGGGACATTATATACGTCTATAACGTTGTATATCCTAACCTAACGCAACCTAACATCTCGGATGTAATATTTTACAACATTCTGGCGTGTCGTCGCCTGCTTCTCCATGGGGACATTATATACGTCTATAACCTTGTATATACTAACCTAACGCAACCAAACATCTGGGATGTAATATTTTACAACATTCCTGGCGTGTCGTCGCCTACTTCTGGATGGGGACATTATATACATCTATAACGTCATATATCCTAACCTAAGGGAACCTAACATCTCGGGCGTAATATTTTACAACTTTCCTGGCGTGTCGTTGCCTACTTCTCGATGGGGACATTATATACATCTATAACGTTGTATATCATAACCTAAGGCAACCTAACATCTCGGATGTAATATTTTACAACATTCCTGGTATGTCGGGCCCTACTTCTCGGTGGGAACATTGTATACGTCTATAACGTTATATATCCTAGCCTAAGGCAACCCAACTTGTAGAATGTAATATTTTACAACATTCCTGGCGTGTCGTCGCCTACTTCTCGATGGGGACATTGTATACATCTATAACGTTGTATATCATAACCTAAGGCAACCTAACATCTCGGATGTAATATTTTACAACATTCCTGGCATGTCGGGCCCTACGTCTCGGTGGGAACATTATATACGTCTATAACGATATATATCCTAACCTAAGGCAACCTAACATCTCGGATGTAATATTTTACATCATTCCTGGCGCGTCGGCTCCTACTTTTCGGCGGGAGCATTATATACGTCTATAACGTTATATATCCTAACGTAAGGCAACATAACATCTTGGACGTAATATTTCACAACATTCCTGGCATGTCGGTCACTACGTCTCGATGGGAACGTTATATACGTCTATAACGTTGTATATCCTAACCTAAGGTAACCCAACATCTCGGATGTAATATTTGACAACATTCCTGGCGTGTCGGACCGTACGTCGCGGTCGGAACATTCTATACGTCTATAACGTTGTATATCCTAACCTAAGGGAACCTAACATCTCGGGTGTAATATTTTACAACATTGCTGGCATGTCGGTCCCTACGTCTCGGTGGGGACATTATATACGTCTATAACGATATATATCCTAACCAAAGGCAACCTAACATCTCGGACGTAATAGCTGGCAACATTCCTGGCGTGTCGGCACCTATTTCTCGGTGGGAACATTATATACGTCTATAGCGTTATATATCCTACCCTATGGCGACCTAACATGTCGAATGTAATATTTTACATCATTCCCTCCGTGTCGGCCCGTAGTTCTCGGTGGTAACATTACATACGGCTATAACGGTATATATCCTAGCCTAAGGCAACCTAACATCTCGGATGTAATAGTTGGCAACATTCCTGGCATTTCGGCCCGTAGTTCTCGGTGGTAACATTATATGCGTCTATAACGTTATATATACTAGCCTAAGGCAACCTAACATCTCGGATGTAATATTTGACAACATTCCTGACGCGTCGGCCACTATTTCTCGGTGGGGAACTTATATACATCTGTATCGTTGTATGTCCTAACCTAAGCCAACCTAACATGTCGAATGTAATATTTTACAACATTCCTGGCGTGTCGTCGCCTACTTCTCGATGGGGACATTATATACATCTATAACGTTGTATATCGTAGCCTAAGGCAACCAAACATGTCGAATGTAATATTTTACAACATTCCTGGCGTGTCGTCGCCTACTTCTCGATGGGGACCTTATATACATCTATAACCTTGTATATCCTAACCTAAGGCAACCTAACATCTCGGATGTAATATTTTAAAACAATCCTGGTATGTCGGTAACTACGTCTCGGTGGGAACATTATATACGTCTATAACGATATATATCCTAACCTAAGGCGACCTAACACCTCGGATGTAATATTTTACAACATTCCTGGCATGTCGGTCCCTACGTCTCCGTGGGTACATTATATACGTCTGTAACGTTGTATATCCTAACCTAACGCAACCTAACGTCTGGGATGTAATATTTTAAAACATTCCTGGCATGTCTGTCCCTACGTCTCGGTGGGAACATTATATAAGTCTATAACGATATATATCCTAACCTAAGGCAACCTAACATCTCGGATGTAATATTTGACAACATTCCTGGCGTGTTAACCCGCACTTCTCGGTGGGAACATCATATACGTCAATAGCGATATATATCCTAGCCTAAGGCGACCTAACATGTCGAATGTAATATTTTACATCATTCCTGACGTGTCGGCCCCTATTTCTCGGTGGGAACATTATATACGTCTATAACGTTATATATGCTAGCCTAAGGCAACCTAACATGTCGAATGTAATATTTTACAACATTCCTGGCGTGTCGTCGCCTACTTCTCGATGGGGACATTATATACATCTATAACGTTGTATATCATAACCTAAGGCAACCTAACATCTCGGATGTAATATTTTACAACATTCCTGGTATGTCGGGCCCTACTTCTCGGTGGGAACATTGTATACGTCTATAACGTTATATATCCTAGCCTAAGGCAACCAAACTTGTAGAATGTAATATTTTACAACATTCCTGGCGTGTCGTCGCCTACTTCTCGATGGGGACATTATATACATCTATAACGTTGTATATCATAACCTAAGGCAACCTAACATCTCGGATGTAATATTTTACAACATTCCTGGCATGTCGGTCCCTACGTCTCGGTGGGAACATTATATACGTCTATAACGATATATATCCTAACCTAAGACAACCTAACATCTCGGATGTAATATTTTACAACATTCCTGGCGCTTCGGCTGCTACTTTTCGGTGGGAACATTATATACGTCTATAACGTTACATATCCTAACGTATGGCAACATAACAGCTCGGATGTTATATTTTTGAACATTCCTGCCGTGTCGTCGCCTGCTTCTCGATGGGGACATTATATACGTCTATAACGTTGTATATCCTAACCTAACGCAACCTAACATCTCGGATGTAATATTTTACAACATTCTGGCGTGTCGTCGCCTGCTTCTCCATGGGGACATTATATACGTCTATAACCTTGTATATACTAACCTAACGCAACCAAATATCTGGGATGTAATATTTTACAACATTCCTGGCGTGTCGTCGCCTACTTCTGGATGGGGACATTATATACATCTATAACGTCATATATCCTAACCTAAGGGAACCTAACATCTCGGGTGTAATATTTTACAACATTCCTGTCGTGTCGTCGCCTGCTTCTCGATGGGGACATTCTATACGTCTATAACGTTGTATATCCTAACCTAAGGGAACCTAACATCTCGGATGTAATATTTTACAACATTCTGGCGTGTCGTCGCCTGCTTCTCCATGGGGACATTATATACGTCTATAACCTTGTATATACTAACCTAACGCAACCTAACATCTGGGATGTAATATTTTACAACATTCCTGGCGTGTCGTCGCCTACTTCTGGATGGGGACATTATATACATCTATAACGTCATATATCCTAACCTAAGGGAACCTAACATCTCGGGTGTAATATTTTACAACATTCCTGTCGTGTCGTTGCCTGCTTCTCGATGGGGACATTCTATACGTCTATAACGTTGTATATCCTAACCTAAGGGAACCTAACATCTCGGGTGTAATATTTTAGAACATTCCTGACGCGTCAGTCCCTATTTCTCGGTGGGAACATTATATACGTCTATAACGTTATATATCCTAGCCTACGGCAACCTAACTTGTCGAATGTAATATTTTACGACATTCCTGGCATGTCGGTCACTACGTCTCGATGGGGACATTATATACGTCTATAACGTTGTATATGCTAACCTAAGGCAACCTAATATCTCGAATGTAATATTTTACAACATTCCTTGCATGTCGGTCCCTACTTCTCTGTGGGAACATTGTATACGTCTATAACGATATATGTCCTAGCCTAATGCAACCTAACATCTCGGATGTAGTATTTTCCTACATTCCTGGCGCGTCGGCCCCTACTTCTCGGTGGGGACTTTATCTACGTCTATAACGCTATATATCCCAACCTAAGGGAACCTAATATCTCGGGTGTAATATTTCACAACATTCCTGGCGTGGCGGCACGTAGTTCTCGATGGTAACATTATATACGTCTATATCGTTATATATCCTAGCCTAAGGCGACCTAACATATCGAATGTAGTATTTTCCAACATTCCAGGCGGGTCGGCCCCTACTTCTCGGTGGGCACATTATATACGTCCATAACGTAATATAACACAACCTAACCCATCTAGAATCTCGCTGGTAATGCTTTACAGAATCCCCGTTGTGTCGTCCCAACTTCTCGGTGGGAACATTATATACGTCTATAACATAATATAACCTACCCTAACCCATCTAGCCGCTCGCTCGTAATGTTTTACAGAAGCCAGTACGTGTCGTCTCGTTCGTCTCGGTAGGGACATTGTATGCGTCTATAACGTTATATATCCTAACCTAAGGCAACCTAACATCTGGGATGTTGTATTTTACAACATTCCTGGCGGGTCGGCCTCGCCTTTTCGGTGGGAACATTATATACGTCTATAACGTTATATATCCTAACCGAAAGCAACCTAACATCTCAGATGTAATATTTTACAACATTCCTATCGTGTCGTCGCCTGCTTCTCGATGGGGATATTATATACGTCTATAACGTAATAGAACCTAATCTAACCCATCTAGGCCCTCGCTGGTAATGTTTTACAGAATCACGTTCGTGTCGTCCCGTACTTCTCGGTGGGAACATTATTTACGTCTGTAACGTAATATAACATAACCTAACCCATATAGACCCTCGCTTTTAATGTTTTTCAGAATCTCGTTCGCGTCGTCCCATACGTCTCGGTGCGGACATTATATACGTCTACATCGTTATGTATCCTAACCTAAGGCAACCTAACATCCCGAATGTAGTATTTTCCAACATTCCTGTCGGGTCGGCCCCTACTTCTCGGGAGGAACATTATATAAGTCTATAACCTAATATAACCTAACCTAACGCATTTAGACTCTCGCTGGTAATGTTTTACAGAATCCCGTTCGTGTGGTACCGTACATTTCGGTGCGGACACTGTATAAGTCTATAACGTTATATATCCTAACCTAAGGCAACCTAACAACACGAATGTAGTATATTACCACATTCCAGGCGGGTCGGCCCCTACTTCTCGGTGGGTTCATTATATACGTGTATATCGTAATACAGCCTAAATTAACCCATCTAGCTCCTCGGCGGTAATGTTTTACGGAATCCCGTTCGTGTCGTCCCGTACGTCTCGGTGCGGACATTGTATAAGTCTATAACGTTATATGTACTAACCTAAGACAACCTAACATCTGGCATGTAGTATTTTGCAACATTCCTGCCGTGTCGGCCCCCACTTCTCGCTGGGAACATTATATAAGTGTATATCGTAATATAACCTAACCTAACCCATTTTGCCTCTCGGTGATACGGTTTTACAGAATCCCGTTCGTGTCGTACCGTACGTCTCGGTGCGGACATTGTATAAGTCTATAACGTTATATATCTTAACCTAAGGCAACCTAACAACTCGAATGTAGTATTTTCCAACATTCCTGGCGGGTCGGCCCCTAAACCTCGGTGGGCACATTATATACGTCTATAACGTTGTATATATTACCATAAGGCAACCTAACATCACGAATGTAGTATTTCACAACATTCCTGTCGGGTCGGCCCCACTTCTCGGTGGGAACATTATATACGTCTATAACGCTATATATCCCAACCTAAGGCAACCTAACATCTCGGATGTAGTATTTTCCAACATTCCTGGCGAGTCGGACCCTAAACCTCGGTGGGCACATTATATACGTCTATAACGTTGTATATATTACCATAAGGCAACCTAACATCGCGAATGTAGTATTTCACAACATTCCTGGCGGATCGGCCCCACTTCTCGGTGGTGACATTATTTACGTCCATAACGTATTATAACCTAACCGAACCCATCTAGGTGCTCGCTGGTAATGTTTTACAGAATCACGTTCGTGTCGTCCCGTACTTCTCGGTGGGAACATTATTTACGTCTGTAACGTAATATAACATAACCTAACCCATATAGACCCTCGCTTTTAATGTTTTTCAGAATCTCGTTCGTGTCGTCCCATACGTCTCGGTGCGGACATTATATACGTCTACATCGTTATGTATCCTAACCTAAGGCAACCTAACATCTCGAATGTAGTATTTCACAACATTCCTGTTGGGTCGGCGCCACTTCTCGGTGGGAACATTATATACGTCTATATCATAATCGTACCTAACCTAACCCATCTAGAACACCTCTGGTAATGTTTTACGGAATTCCGTTCGTGTCGTCCCGCATGTCACTGTGCGGACATTATATACGTCTATAACGTTATATATCCTAACCTAAGGCAACCTAATATTTCGAGTATAGTATTTTACAACATTCCAGGCGGGACGGCCCCTACTTCTCGGTGGGAACATTATATACGTCTATAACGCTATATATACCAGCCTAAGGCAACTTATCATCTCTACCGTAATATTTTACAGCATTCGTGGCGTTTCGGCCCCTACTTCTCGGTGGGAACATTATATACGTCTATAACGCTATATATCCTAGCCTAAGGCAACATAACATGTCGAATGTAATATTTTACAACATTCCTGGCTCGTCGGCCCCTGCTTCTCGGTGGGAATATTATATATGTCTATAACGTTATATATCCTAACCTAAGGCAACCTAACATATCGGATGTAATATTTTACTACATTCCTGGTACGTTGGACCCTACATCTCGGTGGGAACATTATATACGTCCATAACGCTATGTATCCTAGCCTAAGGCAACCTAACATGTAGAATGTAAAATTTTACAACATTCGTGACTCGTTGGCCCCTGCTTCTCGGTGGGAACATTATATACATCTATAGCGTTACATATCCTAGCCCAAGGCAACCTAACATGTCGAATGTAATATTTAACAACATTCCTGGCGCATCGGCCCCAACATCTCGGTGGGAACATTATGTACGTCTATAGCGCTATATATCCTAGCCTAAGGCAACCTAACATGTCGGGCGCAATATTTTACAACATTCCTGTCGCGTCGGCCCCTACTCCTCGGTGGGAACATTATATACGTCTATAACGTTATATATCCTAACGTAAATCAACATAACATCTCGGATGTAATATTTTACAACATTCCTGGCGCGTCGGCCCCTACTTCTCGGTGGGAACATTATATACGTCTATATCGCAATATAACCTAACCTAACCCATTTAGCCCCTCGCTGGTAATGTTTTACAGAATCCAGTTCGTGTCGTCCCGTACATCTCGGTGGGGACATTGTATGCGTCTGTAACGTTATATATCCTAACCTAAGGCAACTTAACATCTCGAATGTAATATTTTACAACATTCCATGCAGGTCGGCCCCTACTCCTCGGTGGGCACACTATATACGTCTATATCGTAATATAACCTAACCTAACCCATTTTGCCCTTCGGTGATAATGTTTTACAGAATCCCGGTCGTGTTGGCTCATACTTCTCGGTGGGGACATTATATACGTCTATAACGTTATATATCCTAACCTAAGGCAACCTAACATCTCGGATGTAGTATTTTACAACATTCCTGGCGGGTCGTGACCTACTTCTCGGTGAGCACACTATATACGTCTATATCGTAATATAACCTAACCTAACCCATCTAGCCCCTCGCTGGTAATGTATTACAGATTCCAGCTCATGTCGTCCCGTACGTCTCGGTGGGAACATTGTATGCGTCTACAACGTTATATATCCTATCCTAAGGCAACCCAACATCTCGGATGTAGTATTTTACTACATTCCTGGCGGGTCGGAACCTACTTCTCGGTGAGAACATTATATACGTCTGTAACGTAATATAACCTAACGTATCCCATCTAGCGCCTCGGTGGTAATGTTTTGCAGAATCACGTCCGTGTCGTCCCGTACGTCTCGGTGCGGACATTATATAAGTCTATAACGTTATATATCCTAACCTAAGGCAACCTAACATCTCGTATGTAGTATTTTGCAACATTCCTGGCCGGTCGGCCTCTACTTCTCGGTGGGAACATTATATACGTCTAGAACGTTATATACCATAACCCAAGGAAACCTAACATCTCGGGTGTAGTATTTTCCAACATTCCTGGCGGGTCGGCCTCTACTTCTCGGTGGGAACATTATATACGTCTATAACGCTATATGTCCCACCCTAAGGCATCCTAACATCTCTACCGTAATATTTTACAACATTCCCGCCACTTCGGTCCCTGCATCTCTGTGGTAAGATTATATACGTCTATAACGTTATATATCCAGGCCTGAGGCAACCTAACATGTCGAATGTAATATTTTCCAACATTCCTTGTGCGTCGGCCCCTCCTTCTCGGTGGGAACATTATGTACGTCTATAACGCTATATATCCTAGCCTAAGGCAGGCTAACATGTCGAATGTAATATTTTACTACATTCCTGGCTCGTCGGCCCCTACTTCCGGGTGGGAAAATTATATACGTATATAACGTTATATATCCTAACCTGAGGCAACCTAACATGTCGAACGTAATATTTTACAACATTCCTGGCATGCAAGTCCCTACTTCTCTGCGGTAACATTATATACGTCTATAACGTTATATATCCTGGCCTGAGGCAACCTAACATCTCGGATGTAATATTTTACTACATTCCTGGCACGTCGGCCGCTACTTCTCGGTGGGAACATTATATACGTCTATAACGCTATATATCCTAGCCTGAGGCAACCTAACATGTCGAATGTAATATTTTATAACATTCCCAGCGCTTCGGCCCCTACTTCTCGGTGGGAACATTATATACGTCTGTAACGCTCTATATCCTAGCTTAAGGCAACCTAATGTGTCTACCGTAATATTTTACAAGATTCCTGGCTCGACGGCTGCTACTTCTCGGTGGAAACATTATATACGTCTATAACGTATTTATATCCTAACCTAAGGCAACCTAACATGTCGAGCGTAATATTTTACAACATTCCTGGCTCATCGGCCCCTACATCTCGGTGGGAACAATATATACGTCTATAACGTTATATATCCTAACCTAAGGCAACCTAACACCTCGGATGTAATGTTTTACAACATTCCTGGCTCATCGGCCCCTACTTCTCGGTGGCAACACTGTATACGTCTATAACGTTATATATCCTATCCTAAGGCAACCTAACGTCTCGGATGTAATATTTTACTACATTCCTGGCACGTCGGCCGTTACTTCTCGGTGGGAATATTATATACGTCTATAACGCTATATATCCTAGCTTAAGGCGACCTAACATGTCGAATGTAATATTTTACAACATTCCTGGCTCGTTGGCCCCTACTTCTCTGTGGTAACATTATATACGTCTATACCGCTATATATCCTCCCCTAAGGCAACCTAACACTTTGAATCTAATATTTTACAACATTCCTGACACTTCGGCACCTACTTCTCGGTGGGAACAGTATATGCGACTATAACGTTATATATCCTAACCTAAGGCAACCTAACATGTCGAATGTAATATTTTACAACATTCCCGCCGCTTCGGTCCCAGCTTCTCTGTGGTAACATTATATACGTCTATAACGTTATATATCCTAGCCTAAGGCAATCTAACATCTCGGATGTAATATTTTACTACACTCCTGGCGCGTCGGCACCTACTTCTCGCTGGGAACAGTATATACGTCTATAGCGTTGTATATCCTAACCTGAGGGAAAATATCGTCTCGGATGTAATGTTTTACAACATTCCTGGCCTGTCGGCGCCTACATCTCGGTGGGGACTTTATATACGTCTATAACGTTAGATATCATAACATAAGGCAACATTACATCTCGGATGTAATATTTTACTACATTCCTGGCACGTCGGAACCTACTTCTCGGTGGGAACAGTATATACGTCTATATCGTTATATATCCTAGCCTAAGGCAATCCTAACATGTCGCATGTAATATTTTACAACATTTCAGGCGCGTCGGCCCCTATTTCTCGATGGGAATATTATATAAGTCAATAACGTTATATATCCTAACCCAAGGCAACCTAGCATCTCGGGTGTAATATTTTACTACATTTCTGGCACGTCGGCCCGTACCAATTGGCGGGAACATAATATAAGTCAATAACGTTATATATCCTAACCGAAGGCAACGTCTATAACGTTATATATCCTAACCTAAGGCAACCAGCAATTCTGATGTAATGTTCTACAACATTCCTGGCGCGTCGGCTCCTATTTCTCGGTGGGAACATTATATACGTCTATAACGCTATATATGCAAGCCTAAGGCAATCCTAACATGTCGAATGTAATATTTTCCAACATTCCTGGCGCGTCGGCCCCTACTTCTCGGTGGGAACATTATATACGTCTATAACGTTATATATCCTATCCTAAGGCAACCTAACATGTCGAATGTAATATAGGACAACATTCCTTTCGTGTCGGCCCGTACTTCTCGGTGGGAATATCATATACGTCTATAACGTTATATATCCTAGCCTACGGCAATCCTAACATGTCGAATGTACTATTTTACAACATTCCAGGCGCGTCAGGGACTACTTCTCCGTGGGAACATTATATAGGTCAATAACGTTATATATCCTAAACTAAGGCAACCTAGCACCTCGGGTGTAATATTTTACTGCATTCCTGGCACGTCGGCCCGTACCTATTGGCGGGAACATTATATAAGTCAATAACGTTTTATATCCTAACCTAGAGATACCTAACATCGCGGATGTAATATTTTACTACATTCCTGGCACGTCGGCCCCTACTTCTCGGTGAGAACATTGTATAACTCTATAACGAAATATATCCTAGCCTAAGGCAACCTAACATCTCGGATGTAATATTTTACAACATTCCTGGCGTGTCGTCGCCTGCTTCTCGATGGGGACATTATATACGTCTATAACGTTATATATCCTAGCCTAAGGCAACCTAACATGTCGAATGTAATATTTTACTACATTCTGGCGTGTCGTCGCCTGCTTCTCGAAGGGGACATTATATACGTCTGTAACGTTGTATATCCTAACCTAACGCAACCTAACATCTCGGATGTAATAGTTGATAACATTCCTGGCGTGTCGGCCCGTACTTCTCGGTGGTAACGTTACATACGTCTATAACGCTATATATCCTAGCCTAAGGCAGGCTAACATGTCGAATGTAATATTTTACAACATACCCGGCGCTTCGGCCCCTACTTCTCGGTGGGAACATTATATACGTCTATAACGCTATATACCCTAGCCTAAGGCAACCTAACATCTCTACCGTAATATTTTACAACATTCCTGGCATGCAAGTCCCTACTCCTCGGTGGGAACATTATATACGTCTATAACGCTATATATGCAAGCCTAAGGCAATCCTAACAGGTCGAATGTAATATTTTCCAACATTCCTGGCGCGTCGGCCCCTACTTCTCGGTGGGAACATTATATACGTCTATAATGTTATATATCCTAGCCTGAGGCAACCTAACGCCTCGGATGTAATATTTTACAACATTCCTGGCTCATCGGCCCCTACTTCGCGGTGGGAACAATATATACGTCTATAACGTTATATATCCTAACCTAAGGCAACCTAACACCTCGGATGTAATGTTTAACAACATTCCTGGCTCATCGGCCCCTACTTCTCGGTGGCAACACTATATACGTCTATAACGTTATATATCCTAACCTAAGGCAACCTAACATCTCGGATGTAATATTTTACTACATTCCTGGCACGTCGGCCGTTACTTCTCGGTGGCAATATTATATACGTCCATAACGCTATATATCCTAGATTAAGGCAACCTAACATGTCCAATGTAATATTTTACAACATTCTTGGCGCGTCGGCACCTACTTCTCGGTGGCAACAGTATATACGTCTATATCGTTATATATCCTAGCCTAAGGCAACCTATCTTCTCGGATGTAATATTTTACTACATTCCTGGCACGTCGGCCCCTACATCTCGGTGGGAACATTATATACGTCTAAAACGCTATATATCATAGCCTAAGGCAACCTAACATGTGGAGCGTAATATTTTACAACATTCCTGGCTCGTTGGCCCAAGCTTCTCGGTGGAGACATTATATACGTCTACAACGTTATATATCCTAGCCTAAGGCAACCTAACGTGTCGAATGTAATATTTTACAACATTCCTGGCGCGACGGCCGCTACTTCTCGGTGGAAACATTATATCCGTCTATAACGTTATATATCCTAGCCTAAGGCAACCTAACGTGTCGAATGTAATATTTTACAACATTCCTGGCGCGACGGCCGCTACTTCTCGGTGGGAACATTATATACGTCTATAACGCTATATATCCTAGCCTAAGGCAACCTAACATGTCGAATGTAATATTTTACAACATTCCCGGCGCTTCCGCCCCTACTTGTCGGTGGGAACATTATATACGTCTATAACGCTATATATCCTACCTTAAGGCAACCTAACATCTCGGATGTAATATTTTACAACATTCCTGCCTCGTCGGCCCCTACTTCTCGGTGGGAACATTATATACGTATATAGCGTTATATATGCTAACCTGAGGCAACCTAACTTGTCGAACGTAATATTTTACAACATTCCTGGCTCATCGGCCCCTACTTCTCGGTGGGAACAATATATACGTCTATAACGTTATATATCCTAACCTAAGGCAACCTAACACCTCGGATTTAAGGTTCTACAACATTCCTGGCTTATCGGCCCTCACTTCTCGGTGGCAACACTATATACGTCTATAACGTTATATATCCTAACCTAAGGCAACCTAACATCTCGGATGTAATATTTTATTACATTCCTGGCACGTCGGCCGATACTTCTCGGTGGGAATATTATATACGTCTATAAGGCTATATATCCTAGCTTAAGGCAACCTAACATGTCGAATGTAATATTTCACAACATTCCTGGCGCGTCGGTACCTCATTCTCGGTGGGAACAGTATATAAGTCTATAACGTTATATATCCTATCCTAAGGCAACCTAACATGTCGAATGTAATATTGGAAAACATTCCTTTCGTGTCGGCCCGTACTTCTCGGTGGGAATATCATATACGTCTATAACGTTGTATATCCTAGCCTACGGCAATCCTAACATGTCGAATGTACTATTTTACAACATTCCAGGCGCGTCAGGGACTACTTCTCCGTGGGAACATTATATAGGTCAATAACGTTATATATCCTAAACTAAGGCAACCTAGCACCTCGGGTGTAATATTTTACTGCATTCCTGGCACGTCGGCCCGTACCTATTGGCGGGAACATTATATAAGTCAATAACGTTATATATCCTAACCTAAGGCAACGTCTATAACGTTATATATCCTAACCTAAGGCAACCAGCAATTCTGATGTAATGTTCTACAACATTCCTGGCGCGTCGGCCCCTATTTCTCGGTGGGAACATTATATACGTCTATAACGATATATATCCTAGCCTGAGGCATTCTAACATGTCGAGTGTAATATTTTATAACATTCCTGGCGCGTCGGCACCTACTTCTCAGTGGGAACATTATATACGTCTATAACGCTATATATCCTAGCCTAAGGCAACCTAACATCTCTACCGTAATATTTTACAACATTCCTGGCATGCAAGTCCCTACTCGTCGGTGGGAACATTATATACTTCTATAACGCTATATATGCAAGCCTAAGGCAATCCTAACATGTCGAATGTAATATTTTCCAACATTCCTGGCGCGTCGGCCCCTACTTCTCGGTGGGAACATTATATACGTCTATAACGTTATATATCCTAGCCTGAGGCAACCTAACACCTCGGATGTAATATTTTACAACATTCCTGGCTCATCGGCCCCTACTTCTCGGTGGGAACAATATATACGTCTATAACGTTATATATCCTAACCTAAGGCAACCTAGCATCTCGTGTGTAATATTTTACTACATTGCTGGCACGTCGGCCCGTACCAATTGGCGGGAACATTATATAAGTCAATAACGTTATATATCCTAACCTAAGGCAACGTCTATAACGTTATATATCCTAACCTAAGGCAACCAGCAATTCTGATGTAATGTTCTACAACATTCCTGGCGCGTCGGCACCTATTTCTCGGTGGGAACATTATATACGTATATAGCGTTATATATGCTAGCCTGAGACAACCTAACTTGTCGAACGTAATATTTTACAACATTCCTGGCTCATCGGCCCCTACTTCTCGGTGGGAACAATATATACGTCTATAACGTTATATATCCTAACCTAAGGCAACCTAACCCCTCGGATGTAATGTTCTACAACATTCCTGGCTTATCGGCCCTCACTTCTCGGTGGCAACACTATATACGTCTATAACGTTATATATCCTAACCTAAGGCAACCTAACATCTCGGATGTAATATTTTACTACATTCCTGGCACGTCGGCCGATACTTCTCGGTAGGAATATTATATACGTCTATAAGGCTATATATCCTAGCTTAAGGCAACCTAAAATGTCGAATGTAATATTTCACAACATTCCTGGCGCGTCGGTACCTCGTTCTCGGTGGGAACAGTATATAAGTCTATAACGTTATATATCCTAGCCTAAGGCAACCTAACATGTCGAATGTAATATTGGACAACATTCCTTTCGTGTCGGCCCGTACTTCTCGGTGGGAATATCATATACGTCTATAACGTTATATATCCTAGCCTACGACAATCCTAACATGTCGAATGTACTATTTTACAACATTCCAGGCGCGTCAGGGACTACTTCTCCGTGGGAACATTATATAGGTCAATAACGTTATATATCCTAAACTAAGGCAACCTAGCATATCGGGTGTAATATTTTACTGCATTCCTGGCACGTCGGCCCGTACCTATTGGCGGGAACATTGTATAAGTCAATAACGTTTTATATCCTAACCTAAAGATACCTAACATCTCGGATGTAATATTTTACTACATTCCTGGCACGTTGGCCCCTACTTCTCGGTGGGAACATTATATACGTCTATAACGCTATATATCCTAGCCTAAGGCAGGCTAACATGTCGAATGTAATATTTTACAACATACCCGGCGCTTCGGCCCCTACTTCTCGGTGGGAACATTATATACGTCTATAACGCTATATATCCTAACCTAAGGCAACCTAACGTGTCGAATGTAATATTTTACAACATTCCTGGCGCGACGGCCGCTACTTCTCGGTGGAAACATTATATACGTCTATAACGTTATATATCCTAGCCTAAGGCAACCTAACGTGTCGAATGTAATATTTTACAACATTCCTGGCGCGACGGCCGCTACTTCTCGGTGGGAACATTATATACGTCTATAACGCTATATATCCTAGCCTAAGGCGACCTAACATGTCGAATGTAATATTTTAAAACATTCCTGGCTCGTTGGCCCCTACTTCTCTGTGGTAACATTATATACGTCTATACCGCTATATATCCTCCCCTAAGGCAACCTAACATTTCGAATCTAATATTTTACAACATTCCTGACACGTCGGCACCTACTTCTCGGTGGGAACATTATATACGTCTATAACGTTATATATCCTAACCTAAGGCAACCTAACATGTCGAATCTAATATTTTACAACATTTCAGGCGCGTCGGCCCCTATTTCTAGATGGGAATATTATATAAGTCAATAACGTTATATATCCTAACCTAAGGCAACCTAGCATCTCGGGTGTAATATTTTACTACATTTCTGGCACGTCGGCCCGTACCAATTGGCGGGAACATTATATAAGTCAATAACGTTATATATCCTAACCTAAGGCAACGTCTATAACGTTATATATCCTAACCTAAGGCAACCAGCAATTCTGATGTAATGTTCTACAACATTCCTGGCGCGTCGGCCCCTATTTCTCGGTGGGAACATTATATACGTCTATAACGATATATATCCTAGCCTGAGGCATTCTAACATGTCGAGTGTAATATTGTATAACATTCCTGGCGCGTCGGCACCTACTTCTCAGTGGGAACATTATATACGTCTATAACGCTATATATCCTAGCCTAAGGCAACCTAACATCTCTACCGTAATATTTTACAACATTCCTGGCATGCAAGTCCCTACTCGTCGCTGGGAACATTATATACGTCTATAACGCTATATATGCAAGCCTAAGACAATCCTAACATGTCGAATGTAATATTTTCCAACATTCCTGGCGCGTCGGCCCCTACTTCTCGGTGGGAACATTATATACGTCTATAACGTTATATATCCTAGCCTGAGGCAACCTAACACCTCGGATGTAATATTTTACTACATTCCTGGCTCATCGGCCCCTACTTCTCGGTGTGAACAATATATACGTCTATAACGTTATATATCCTAACCTAAGGCAACCTAACACCTCGGATGTAATGTTTAACAACATTCCTGGCTCATCGGCCCCTACTTCTCGGTGGCAACACTATATACGTCTATAACGTTATATATCCTAACCTAAGGCAACCGAACATCTCGGATGTAATATTTTACTACATTCCTGGCACGTCGGCCGATACTTCTCGGTGGGAATATTATATACGTCTATAAGGCTATATATCCTAGCTTAAGGCAACCTAAAATGTCGAATGTAATATTTCACAACATTCCTGGCGCGTCGGCCCCTACTTCTCGGTGGCAACACTATATACGTCTATAACGTTATATATCCTAACCTAAGGCAACCTAACATCTCGGATGTAATATTTTACTACATTCCTGGCACGTCGGCCGATACTTCTCGGTGGGAATATCATATACGTCTATAACGTTATATATCCTAGCCTACGACAATCCTAACATGTTGAATGTACTATTTTACAACATTCCAGGCGCGTCAGGGACTACTTCTCCGTGGGAACATTATATAGGTCAATAACGTTATACATCCTAAACTAAGGCAACCTAGCACCTCGGGTGTAATATTTTACTGCATTCCTGGCACGTCGGCCCGTACCTATTGGCGGGAACATTATACAAGTCAATAACGTTTTATATCCTAACCTAAAGATACCTAATATCTCGGATGTAATATTTTACAACATTCCTGTCTCGTCGGCCCCTACTTCTCGGTGGGAACATTATATACGTATATAGCGTTATATATACTAGCCTGAGGCAACCTAACTTGTCGAACGTAATATTTTACAACATTCCTGGCTCATAAGCCCCTACTTCTCGGTGGGAACAATATATACGTCTATAACGTTATATATCCTAACCTAAGGCAACCTAGCACCTCGGGTGTAATATTTTACTGCATTCCTGGCACGTCGGCCCTTACCTATTGGCGGGAACATTATATAAGTCAATAACGTTTTATATCCTAACCTAAAGATACCTAACATCTCGGATGTAATATTTTACTACATTCCTGGCACGTTGGCCCCTACTTCTCGGTGGGAACATTATATACGTCTATAACGCTATATATCCTAGCCTAAGGCAGGCTAACATGTCGAATGTAATATTTTACAACATACCCGGCGCTTCGGCCCCTACTTCTCGGTGGGAACATTATATACGTCTATAACGCTATATATCCTAACCTAAGGCAACCTAACGTGTCGAATGTAATATTTTACAACATTCCTGGCGCGACGGCCGCTACTTCTCGGTGGAAACATTATATACGTCTATAACGTTATATATCCTAGCCTAAGGCAACCTAACGTGTCGAATGTAATATTTTACAACATTCCTGGCGCGACGGCCGCTACTTCTCGGTGGGAACATTATATACGTCTATAACGCTATATATCCTAGCTTAAAGCGACCTAACATGTCGAATGTAATAT